>PVKB01007240.1:0-39911 GCA_004027205.1 Ctenodactylus gundi
GAGGGAGGGGGAGGCAGGGGGAGGGAGGGAGGGAGGGAGGAAGGGAGAGAGAGAGAGAGATATGCAAGGATCAGAGGTATGATCACAGGAATACTTTTCATCAAAAAAGGTTTTGCTTTTAATGTATTTTAACAATATACTGTACATATTGGACTCAGTAGTTTTTCTTGGGCAAAAGAAGATTCTGCTTCTAAATATATGAATGCACATGGAGATTTAAGCCATAGTTTAAGAAAAATAATCCAGTATTTAGAACCCATAGATTGAGCTGATGTCCTAGCTCCACTGTATCAGTAGCTATGTGATCTTAGTGATTTTTTCTTAAAGTCTCAAATTTCCTTACTGTACAGTAACTGCCACATCACAGGGCTATTATGTGTATAATGAAATATATTTTTAAAAATCACATATCACAGTACCTAGTGCAGAGCATGTACACAATTTGTATGAATAAGCAGGAGTCTACCTATACAGCTGTTCCCAGGAAACATGTGATTAAAGCATTATCAGGAAGTTTTCAGATTTAGTCTAGATATAATGCTACCCATAATTCCGTATATTGTCAGTTGGTTAGTTCAAAGATTTAGAGCAGGATCTGGAACGTTTTTTCAGTAAAGGTCAGACAGTAAATATTTTTGGCTTTTTAAACCATATTATTGAGGTTTGGATGTGGAATGTCCCCAAAAGCCTCGTGTACATGTATGCTATGGATTATCTATGGAACCGCCTGCTGTGAGACAATGGAGCCTGGGCTGCAGGGGTAGATTGCGGGTGTGTGATGGATTATGGGTGTATGGTGGAAGATAGGTGTGTGGCAGATTATAGACGACAGGTATGTAGATAAGATTACAGATTATAGGTGTATGGTCGAAAGGGAAGAAAATTGAGGCTGGACCCAGAAAGGGCAGATCACTGGGACAAGACGTGGAAAGACATATGCTACTTTCTTTGTTCCTTTCTGGACTTGGCTTCCTGTTTGCATTGTTGTGAGGAACTGCCTCCACTTCCACCTCTGCTATGTGCTCAATTGTTGCTGACTTCCCATGGATTGACTGTGACCCTCTCGAACTGCAAGCTAAAATGAAACTTTTCCTCCCCTAAGTTTTGGATGTCAGGTATTTTGTCACAGCAACAAAAAAGTAGCTATGACACATACTATCTCTATCACAACTATCCAACATTATTGTTACAGTGTGAAAAAAAGAGTAATAGGTCCTATGGGAACAAATGTGCATGTTTCATTAAAACTTTACTTTCAGAAATATACGGGGCTGCCTGAAAGCTCAATTTTGCCAATTCCTAGTTTTTACCTTTACATAGGGGCAGACTGGCAAGTGATGTGGGGAAATTATTGCTTAGAATTTTCCACAGAATGTATTTTAAGAATAAAAATATAGGTAAGTACTTGAATACCAACGAGTCTAATGGGAAAGATATAAGCTATATTCTTGCTCCAGTGGCATTAACATGATAACAACTGATTTTCTTAATTGCAGGGATAAACTTACCACCATGAGTCCATGGCAACCAAGATGCGTACTATTATGAGGAAGCTCCTAGTCCTCTATCAATCCCACTAGATAATCTATTGGCAGCTACAAAAATTTCATAGTTTCTAGATTTATAAATACTTGCACCCATATGTGATTTAGAAACTTATTTCAGTTACCTATTGCTGCAGGGAAAGCCACACCTTCAAATTAGTAATTAGTAACTTCAAAGGCAATTTACTGTATTACTTCACAGTTCCAGAAGTTAAGACATCTAAGGTAAGAGGCCCTTATTTGGGTCTCTCCTGAAGTTGTTGTCAAATTAAAGGTGCACTGGTGCTGGAGGTCCACCACATTCTATTGACTAAAAGCCAGTCAAGATTTAAAGGGAATGTCGAGACACAGAAAAAAATATGGTTCACCAAAGGCCTGTCAAAAGGTATACGTTTCACAACTTCATTGTAAATCTCAAATTTTGCACAAATACATTATCAATAAAATGGGGGAAAAAGGTATGTATTTCAAATATCTAGTTTTTGGAGGAGTATCTTGTTGACTTATTTATAATCTTAAGGCCAAATCACTTCACCAACTTTAGATTTACCTCATGTCCTGTAAGAGTGCATTTCTCTAGACTACTGGGTTACAGAGTGCAACTTGTCGTACGTTTTGGTAGAAGTCTTTTTACATCCCTAAGGCACATATAGAACCACTTCAAAATAAAGATATAAGATCTCCTGAAAGAAACTGACTATATTTTAAGGTACTTTTAAAGTCAATCCGTGAGGGAAAAATAATCTTTGTACAAGATTCTATCCCTGCAACTTGTTTAAAAGTTAAATCAGAGCAAGATTTCTGTGGTAATCAACAGAAATATAACAGAAAAGGATAAACTAACAGGGAATCCCAGAATGACAAGAGACAGAAGAAAGCACTTAATGTATTTTCTTCCATTAGGCAAGTGTCATTTCTGCAATATAGGGAACTAACTTTTTATCAAATAGTCTTTGCCCTCTACTATGCTAAATGATTTGCATAGTATCTCATTATTTCAAAACAACACTAGGAGGACATTATAAAAAGGCACTATCCCTATTTCCATTTTACAGGTAAGTGAAACTGAAGCCCAGACAAGTGACTTGCCCAAGGACCCATATTTAGGATTTAGCAGCAATAGGATCTAAAGCCTGTTCTGGCTGACATCAAGTCCAGAAAATTTTTCCATGTGCCTCCCTGCCACTCTGGCCAACCCACATCTGCACATGGGAAGCACCAAGCATTGGTTCCTTCATGACATCGTTAATTCCAATCTTGAGAAGTTCCAATGATTACGAAAAGCTGTTTCCTTAGCCATTTGTTTTAATAGTTTGTGTGTTCAACCAAAGGGTCTTTAGTGCAAGTACTCTTCTCCTCAGAGTGCATGGCTAGGTCTTAATGGCCCCATGCAGCCTTAAAAGTATGAGTACATTCTGCTGTTTACTAATATAATTTATGGCAGTGGGTCGATACCTTTCGTCAGATTATCAACAATAGCAATTCCAAAACCAAAGTTATGCCCAATAGGTCCTGCCCGGATATCTATTATTGAAAATAGAAAAAATTTGGACCATGACCTTCATGAGTTTGCATTTCTCTTAAGTAGAGAGAAACATTTATGCAACCACAACGGGTACAAAACAATACAATTAACACTAAGCAGGTCACAGCTCCTGTATAGATTTGTGACAGGGCTGAGCAGATACTTTCCCCACTGATTGTTTTGGCCATAACGCCCTACTTCTAAACCAAATTCCATGTCAACGGCAAATTTGAAATACAGATTGAAATGGAACTTCTTTGGTGGAAGCAACAATAGATTCGGCCTTCTGAGGCTTCAAAGCACTCATCTTCCAACTTCCTCGATATAAAGCCCTTTAAAACTCCCCCAAAGTATATATCTAGAACTCCTTGAAACGGTTGGAAAATGATCAGCTATAACTATTTGGATGATCTCTGAAAATTCATTTGTTCCTCTACTTTACTAAAGCACTATCCCTGCCTCTATGCCTGTCTTCATAGAAAATAAATAATTTGTTGTCAACTAGGGTATACGGAAAAATTGTTTAGGGCTAAAAGTGAATGAAACAAGACAACTCCAAGAAGGAAAGAACTCTTAGAGCCACAAAGGAAGAAGGACTTGGCTTAGACATAGACATGTATTTGTAGGAAAGCAGGCATCAACTAAGTCACTGAGCAGCATAAATAATTTTGATACAGCAGTAGAAGCAGGAGGGAGTTCATGTATGTGCTTTGCAGCCCACTGTTTCCTCCTCTGTTGGGGTCTGGATGACAGAGAAACCATGACAACTGAGATGGATAGATATTTCCTTGTGCAGCTCTCTACCATCTTTTTTCCCCATAAGTTAATAACCTTGTAGACAGAGGAGGCAGATCGCAAACATTTCAAAAGCAGTAAGGAGGACTTCAATGGACTTTCTGTTCTTGGAATTTTGTGGTACCACAAAAGATTGGGGCTTATTTGGCAGCTCTCCCTTCCTGGCCTGGTAAAATAATTAGGAGACCAGAGTTAGAACAACTGATTACACTAAAAAAGAAATGCAGTTCATTCCTAGAAGCTAATTTGGAAAGATTTGTGGGTCTTCTTTTTCCCCTCAGCTCTGTGGGGAAACTCCCAGCTTGCACTCAGATTACCTCAGAGCAGAGTAAAACTGGAGTTTCTCTGGCCGTTATTGCCTTATTAAACAAATCAATTTCATTTGCAAAGGTAAGTTGCATTTGATTTTTTCTTTCCATATCTGATTTGCAGAAGCATACTACATAAATAAATAATGTTAACAATAACAAGAAAAATGATTAAATTCAATCACAAACTTTAGGGAAGACAGCAGCCAGAAAGTGCATACTTATTCATCACGCCAGAGGTCTATTCTTCCTTGACATTCCAATTTAACAAAATGTTGTCAGTCAGCTACCTAGGGAAGAGAGAATTCTTGCCAGGTGGCTGTGAAGCTTACTTTACCAGTCCTATTTTAGAAATCAAAGTTCAGAGTGATCTACCAGACTGCCATAAATTACAGTGTTACAAATTAGAAAGAGGAAAAGTTTTTGACTTTAAGTTCAAAGGTATTTCAATTTATCATAGGTTCTTTCTTACAGAGGAAGTCAAAACTAATTAGGGAAAGAAGATCATGTGAATGTATGAAGTATTTCATGACATCCACCTCTACCCCCCAAATATTGTCAGAAACCTCTCCTTCCTGACCAAAACACTTAACACCACCACACAAAGTTCCAGAGGCCCTTTTGAACTGCTGAAAGTGGAAATGCAACTGGGAGCATTTAAGCCATCAGCAAGTAAGGTATTTCTGTGCACAGGGCAAGTGTCCAGAATGAAAGGTAATTTGAGATGACCCAAATATTTCTCCACTTCCTATATATTAATAAAATATCTAACATAATACCTGAACAACATAACATAAGCAGAGCCAAAGTGATGTCCAACAACAGAGTCCACATGTTTCCTGAGCATTGTTCTTTGTTTCTCCCACCGAATGATTATGTGTGTCCTACGCTAAAAAAAAAAAAAAAAAAAAAAAAATTGGCTTCTATCAGCATTATAGATATTTTCCAAGGGCCTTTCAAACAGGGAAAGATATACTTCATTAAAAACTCATTCTGTGCCAGGCATTGTGCTAGGTGCTGAAAATATGACAAAACAAGGCAAAGTTCTAGAGTCTATGATCTAGCAGAACAGTAGGAGGGAGAAGGGAAGAATGACGGGGGCGGGTGGAGAGAAGGAAGCAGGAGAGGTGGAAGGAGGAGGCTAGGAGGGCTATTCACCAAGCAATCATTGAATGGGACAAGCTGTCCAACAGAAAAAGTACCTATAACACAGAAATAAGTCTAAAATCTCAGAGATACATTCCAGTAGAAAAGCACAGATAAGCCAAAGTATAAAAAACAACGAGCGAGACTCAGTTAAGTGAACGGGCGGAAGCAGGAGAAAATGTGATCCAGATGGAATAGCATACACGAAGGTCTAGAGGCAGGGCAGAACATCTTCTAGAAACTACAAGAAGTATATTGTGACTAGAGTTGTATGTGTGAGCTGAGGGGAGAAGCTGTGAATGGTTTCAAGCTGAAGAGATCAACAGGGACCCAGACTTGGGGACCCTCATAGCCCATGGCATCTAAAGTCCAGTGGGAAGCCACTTAAGCATATGGATTGAAAGTCTCTTGTTGAGAGGACTTTTGTTTCTTAAACACAGGATTTGTTGATTTTTCTACTCTTATTTATTCATGTACTCTCCTCCAAGAGAAGCCATATGAGGACAAATTAGCATTCCAAAAAAAAAAAAAAAACAGTTGTTGGAGATTGAAAAAGTAGTGGACTGAAATTCGAAATTATGATTTAAATTTTCCTTTTAAAATATTGCTAACATTCCCTCCTTTTATTAAAAAGTGAAAAACTATGGATATGTCTTCCTGGTAACATTACAAAGGGCAACATTCTCTATTACGTCTGCTATAGGATTGCCCAATGTGGCGCAATCTGCTCGTCTAATGGGTGAAAAGCTTCCACTGCAGTAAAATGACTCAGTATCAACTCTCACTGGCCAGGACCTTTCTGTCAACTTACTACCCATTCACCAACTTTTTCTTCATTTCAAAGATCATTTGAAGCAGCTCCAATAAATATATCATGAAACTATGATTTAAAAATAGGTAAAGAAGGAAGGAATGGTAAACCATAGTACGTCACTGAGATCAAGGCAAGATCAGAATTACATTCAGACAAGCAGATTAAAAGCCTTGCATGGATGTTAGAAAACACCCGAACTTGGTTGGCAACTTTCTGATAGCCGAAGCAGAGAAATCCAGAGGGTTTTAAGAGTGATGTTCAACGTCAGCTACTCTTAGAATCACTGCACAGTAGAAGTATTACTGAGAAAATATCCTCAATGCAGAAAATTTAAATTCCTGAGAGTGGGGCCATGCATTAATATTTCTAACATACAGCTATGGTATTTTATTGGTTGGTTTAGCTACACAATATCAAAACCACAAATGCCCATAGATTTAAAAAAAAAAAACAAGCACTAGTTGTTCAAGAGACAAACAGCTTTTCCTGGCAATAAAGATCGGAGGGAACCCTCTCCTACCCCGGCTTTTTCCCAGTACTATCCCTAACATAAATACAGTAGTAGGTCATAGAATAGGACCTCTTGGAGGGTGCTCCATTGGAAATCTAGCCCACTGTACTGAAGTTCAATTCAGAGGTGAGCATAGGAGGACTGAGGTATACTGCAGGGACTCAGCTCTCTGGTGTACTCATTTCATTCAGAAAAAGCAATTTCTACAGAAGCAGACAGAAAAATAGTTTCTTCACCTAGCAACCCCCAAAAGAGAAGCCCTTTGAAACTCAAGCACATTTCTCAGCAGCCAGGCAATGAAACAGCTCAATGTGCAATAACTCCAGATGATATATTTAAGGCATTAGATACATAAAATGTCCTTAGACTGCCAAGGGACCAGTAAGTAAACCTTAAAAGTCATTTTTATGTCAAGTAAATCCTTAAGAATCACAGAGACAGTCACTAGTGATGTATGGAATAATGGCATACCTGACCTATGAAACAGAGATGATTTGAGAATTCTATTGATTTTGACCTTTGCCAATGCAACAGAAACACCACAAATGTGTTTAAGCCTCATGGGTGATAGAGATCCAATTTTTATAATCTACTTTTAAAAATCAAATAACAGCCCAGATGCTGTTATATGCATGGAATTCTGCTGCTTCTCAGAGCCATCTCTGCTTGAAAGCTTGAAGGCCAGGCCTCCTGGGGACCCACCCAAGAAGTCTTCCCTGTCCTCTTCTGCTTCATCTGAGGCGTCACCAACCACCCCAGGGGTCATGCTTCCCCTCACCTACACGGACAATCTGCAGTTTGTCCACCACCCTTTCCAAACTTCTTTCTAGCTTCAAAATCTTTTTGTTTTAAAATGGAATCTGACCTAGAAATCAAATACTTAAAAGATACGTAAGCACAGAGCATGTGGGGTTAAAACAATACCTGATTTTTATACCCACCCCCTTTCAAGACTTAGGACTCTGGGGTAAACATCAAAAATGACTGCTCCATGCAAACCATAGGTTTCAGTGGGGGTTCGTGTCCTGAAACTGAAACTAGGCTCAAATCGGCAGCAGATTTGTTGGATTCACTACAGACACATCTTCTAACATCTTTGGACCAGTTTGCCACTTTACATAGCACCACCTGCTTGTCCCATAACTCACTGAAACCTGGCTTTTTTCTGCTACGTTTCTATAGCGAAAAGTATGGCACTGAGGGAAAAGGACACTTGGAGGCGAGAGCGCTGAGTTCCATCTTCAACTGCTTCAAAAGCAAAACTTCAAATCTCTGACCCTTACTTTCACTGAAAAACTAATTCCTTCTTCACCGAGTAGCTGTGAATATTAAGGGGTAATGTTTATGCTTTGTAGAACTGAAAAATAGTAGAGAAATAGAAAGCTACTTCATCATTTTCCTGCTGCTGCTACAGAAAATTGCCACAAACACTGCGTCTGCAGTGAACACAAATGTACTATCTCAAAGTTCTGGAAGTCGAAAGTGAAAAACTGTGCCTCTCTAGGCTAAATTCAACGTGTCAGCAGGGCTGTGCTCCTTCTGGAAGCTCTAGAGAGACCATCTATTTCTTGCCTTTTGTTAACTACTGGAGACTACTCACAGTCCTCAGCTCACATAACCACATTGCTCTGACCAGATCACATTCCTTTCTCAGTCTCCTGCTTCCTGCTTACAAAGAGCACTGTTATTATCAGAAGTCTTCTGCTCTTCCTTTATAAAGGTCCTTACAATTACATGGGGGCCACCCAGATGATCTAGAATCATCTCCCCATCTCAAAATCCTTAACTGCATCTGTGAAATCTGTTTTACCATGGAACATGAGATGCTTTTAGGTCTTTGAAGAGGCCAAGCTTCATTTAAGACTTTCTGCATGCTGTTCACTCCAGCTGAACTATTCACATATCCGCATGGTGATTACACGCATGGACATCGTTGAGGGGGATTACAACATGGACATCTTTTGTGGGATGGGCATAAGCCTCGCTCAGTCATCCAGGGGACATTGTGCTGAATTGCTTCAACTTGTCCCTCTGCATCTACACCACTCTCTGTGTGTTCTCTGCTGCAAAAGGTTGATTTCTCCAGCCTACATCAAAACAGCTGTCTGCTGTAGCTCCTGTTTGGGTGTGCTCAGTAGGCAATGCTGCAAAGGAATGAAGAAAGGCTGAAATATATGTGCTCACTACCAGATCGCTTGGTACCAGACTACCAGGTGGTAAAAGCTGTGTCTTCTAGTGAAGGTCTCTGGTGTGAGCAGGCCTTCTCCATGAAGCTACTGCCCTGTCTCATGCTGTACGTGGCCCTGTCCCCAGCTTCCTCAGCACCACATGACCATTACTCTCTGCAGTTGCTTGCCCTGGGGATTTTTCTGCCTTGGTGGTTTGCTTTACCCATTAACTCCAAACCTTGGCAAGAGCTTCATATAGAGTCCCTTTATCATATTACCCTCTAATCACTCCTTTACACACATCACCTTTTTCCTGCTGGGATATTCAACTGATAAAAATACTGAAAATACTTTCGAAAACTTAACCAAGAGCAACTGGTTCTTACCTGCTCTCACTCCAAATGACCTCTTTAGATTATTTAAAAATGTCAACAGCCTTTCCTTATTTTTCTAAATAAAGGATAGGCATAGTCTTACAAAATAAGTAGTACACCAGACGCTTTCAGGTCTTTGAAGAGGCCAAGTTTCTTCCGTTTAAGACGGCCCTGCATGCTGCTCACTCCAGATGAAACACTGTTCCTTCCTTTTGCTGGCTCCTTGTGGGTCGGATCTCAGTTTGCATGGCATCTCTTAGAAGAAGTCTTCACTGATTCTCTAATTCAAATCAGACAACTCTAATTCCCTGTGTCACTGGCTTATTTCTCCTATAACATTTTCTCTCCATTTGCAATCTTTTAATGATTTAATTTGTTTGCTTCTCTGCCTCCACAAGGGTGAGACAGCATGTCTATCTTACCCTCCACTGTGCCTTCAGGGCTGAGCACAACGCCTCAAAAATACTTGGTAGTAAATGTCAGACATAACAATGGAAGGACTATGCTCGGCAGTGTCATTAAATATTTAATCTCATTTAATCCTCAGCAAAATATGCAGGTAAGTGGATATTAAATCTTTCCTTTACAGAAAAGGAAGCCAATATTCAGTGAAGTAACCTGCTGAAGCGTAATAAATTAGCAAGCTTGGAATTGAGACTTGAAACCACACATCCCTTATTCTGTGACTCTTGCTAAGAATAGATAATATTTATTGAGTACTGAGTTTGTGTTAAAAACTTGCACCAAGTGCTTTATTGATATTCTTTCATTTTAATATGTGCAACAACTCTATAAATTGGTAATCATTATCTGTACTTAACAGTGACAAAATCAAGGCTCGGAGAGGTGAAATAGCTTCCCAGAGGTCATACAGAGAGGGAAGTGAAGCTGAGATTTAAGTTCAATAGAGCCTGCCTCCAAATCCCCTAGAACAACATGAGAATTACTGAAAATGAGAATAAGGTAACGCTTTCCAAAATAAATAAATAAAACGTTATTTTATGTTTTCAAGAAAAGATGAAACAGGAAGCTTAACCTTAGTCATGGGAACAGCGGCATGTTTTAACAAAAACAGAGGGGAAAGCAGAAATTTTTAAACTTCTTTTGTCACATTAATTGAATACTTAATGTGTGCAGGGCGTACATGAAACATTTCAAGGAGGTCTTGCCTTTGAATCTTTACAATATCCCTAGGAGAGAAGAACTATCGCTATTCTCTGATCGCAGAAGAGGAATTTGAGGACCAGTGAAATTGTGAGCTTGCCCTGATCTGACTTCAAAGACCAGCCACATCATAGCCCCACTTATCTCTGTAGAGACTCAATGTAGCAAAGAAGATGGAGATAATCTACTGTCACACAAGTCAATTAAACTCTTAATAAGGGATTCAGTTCTACTGAAACATCGTATGTGCAAGGGGAAGGTTGCTTAGAGAGCAGGCAAGAGAGATACATGGTAGTTGAAATAGAAGGTAGATTCAATTGACAACACTCACAGACAAGAACCCACATCCTTGGAGGGGGAGGGGAATATCACGCCTTGTCTAAGAAAAAAGAAGCTCAAACACTTTGCAGTTGACCAATCAGATGCATATGCGAACAAAGATTTTCTTTTACATCTCCCATAATGTACAATAAAATCGTCAGATCCATTTCGTATTATAACACATTTAAATGAATGAGATAGTACCCTTGAGAGGATTAACAAGGATTATAACAAGCTTACAGAAGCACTGATGCTTGTATAGTCATACAGCTCATCGTCAGGCAATTTTGTCATTGTGCAAACATCATAGACTGTACTTATATATATAAAAAAGCACTAAGAAGGCTATGCTGTCACAGGAGATATAATTTCATGCCAGCACCATTAAACATGCAATCTGTCAATGACCCAAACACCATCATGCAGTGCATAACTGTCTGGAATGAAATTTTAACTTTGCAAGAAGGAAATTTTCTGTCTAAAACCTTTTCTGTAGGATGGACTCCTTCCACCGGCACCTACAACTATACTCTGGATGAATTTGGTTTTATATTCATTACTACGTGTATTCCTTCATTTAACTGACGAGTATTGAATGTTTAGTTCATATTCAGTATAGTCATAAGCTAATACAGCTTAAATTAGTTCTTCCACATGAATCCACACACTTCAGTAGAACTCCCTTGCCTGAATAAATCAGACTCTGCACCCTAAATGCAATTATGGTTCCGTACTGTAGTCTGGTAGTCTTACAGGTATTGCACGTCTAATTGCATCAACTTGAATTTTAATTGAATGTAAAAACAGCATTGAATATTACACCCTAACCTTAATGATTGTGTGTGAAAAAAACACAGAATAGTCTACTGACAAAATATTGTCACTGAAGTATATACTCTCTAAAGAAAAATAAAATCACGTGTATTTTTTCTGTCAAAAAGACTCAAAATTATATATGGTGCTCAGTAGCGTGCCATGGAGAGAAAACAGTCCTAACATTTAGTCATATGAGTCAAACTGCTGCCGTTTCAGAATATTCTATTATGATAGTTGACAATATTGGGCAGGTGCCACTAATTAAAAGAATGAGGTCTAAATTAACTAAGGGTTTCAATGAAATTTATACATAGCAACAAAGGACTATGGCATGTCCCTTGAATTATGCTCTCTCTGTAGAACAGTGCTGCTATTCTGAGCAAGACATAGGTGTTCTTTGTGGCCCACACTAATGGGATAAGCAGCCATGCCGAACATGGGTTTGGGATATGTGAAGGCAGATTCCCAAGAAATAAGTCATTAGGACTAAGAATTTTCCTGAGAATGTGTGTTTGCTGGTACATAGCCCCAGGCGGTCCCTCACAACGGCTACATGGAGTGGAGTAGGTGGAGATAAGATCAGTTCCTCCATAGTGCCTACACCCTGAAGTTCAGAGACAAGGTCACACATATTACCTGATGACAGGAATTTCTCTCAGCTGTAAAGTGAAATTGACAAATTCAACGCAATTAACGCAGCATATGCTGCCTACCTATTAGCATCCATTTATGTAAAAATATTTGATTTTAATAATAACGTACAGCTAATGATTCTATTTGGTTTCTAAATTTAAATATTATTTTAAAAGACAGAGGAACTACTGTAATTTATTCAATTTTGTGCAGTGTTCTCTCAACTGAATTACATGCAATTTTTTGAACTTAGCCCTTTAAATAATGAACTGAACATAATATGAAAGTGAGGTCACTTATCATTGAGAGATATCACCATATAATGTTAAACTTTTTTCACACAACTAGATTTTTTAATGTATCATAGTTGTTTATTACTATGCCATTATTACTTTTATTTCATTTTAAAAATCTTGGTGGGCCTTGGAGGCTGAGGCAGGAGAACCGCAAGTTTGAGCCCAGCCTGGGCAACACAGTGAGATTCTGTCTCAAAATTAAAATAAGCGGGGGAGAGTAGCTGGGGATATAGCTCAGTGTAGAGACCCTAGGCTTGAAGGCCAGTATCACACGCATAAATCTATGCTCAGCTTTTAGGAATCTAAGCTTCAGGGGGACAAAAGTTTTCCCTGTCTCTGTATTAACAATGACTCTCACACTCCCTTACACATTATAGGTCTTCAATAACTTTTTGTATGATGCATGGGTATCGGTTAACTCAACCATGTGCAACCTTCTAAAGGTAATGTGCTCCAGTTCCCTGTCTTACGTGTATCTGCAAAAGGTATTCAGCTGGAGCAGCACTCCTGGCTCCTTAACTCACCTGTGACTTACCCCATGTCATCTCAATTCAGAAAACCTAATGAATATCAAAATGACACAAATATGGAAAACTGACTGGTGGTTTCTAATAAGTTAAACGGTGTTAAATGACATAGAGATTTCATCCCTATGCATCTACCCAATAAAAAGAGTGTAAGGTAGGTGTTTAAGCAAATACTTGAAGATAAATTTTCACAGCAGCACGACTCACAATAACCAAAAAGCAGAAACATCCCAAATGTCCACCAAGAGATGAATAAACAAATTACTATATCCATACAGTATTATTCATTTACACAAACTGTCAAGTATTAATATATGCTACAACATTAATGAACCACTGAAAAACATATACCCAGTAAAAGAAGCCAGGCACAGAAAGCAACACATTTTATGACTGTTCATATGGAATTTTCAGATAGGCAAATCCATAGAAAAAATAGATTTGCAGCTGTCAAAGGTTTAAGGGAGGCGGGGGTGCAGAGGTGGGTATGGGTTTCCTTGGAGGATTATGAATGTTTGAAAACTAGACAGAGGTGTTGATTACACAACATTATGAACACACATACACTGAATTGTACAGCTGTTAAAAATTTTATGTTATCTGCATTTTGCCATAATGCTTTAAGAGGCCACAGGTATGGAGGATTCATTATTTTCCATCTCTTTCTCCCCAGGACTGGGCGGCCCCCTGGGAAAAGACAGTTGCTACCCTGTGCTCAACGTTACTCTTGGACTTGTTATCCCAGGATCTAGACTTGAGGCAGCAGGGGGATGTGGGAACACAGTTGAGTGCAGACAAAGCCCTTTCACTACAGACCTAGTGCCAAAGTCTCGTCAGCCTTATTCATAATACTGCTGGCATTCTGTTTCCATCTGTCTGCCTCTTGCATCTTATTTCTAAACTAACATTTAACTTGGAAAAAAAAGAAACACTACTCTACTCACTGGCATCCTCTTCTTCCAGCAACAAAATTGAAAACCCTAACCAGGCATGGTCGCTGTGTCTTCATTCAATTTTATGGTTTAAAGTTTGAAAAATAATGGGTTATATAGACAAACCAGGTGCTGCAGGGCTCTCCACTAAAGTCCAATTGCCCCAGTTCTACTAAAGTAGGTTGACCATCTGCTTCGAGAAAACAATGAAGAAAATAAGTAGTCTGCCCTCAAGATGCAGGGACAAGTCAGACAGTGTGAAGTAGGCAGCTACCACAGTTTATTCCCCTTTGAATACCCGTTCAATTTCCCTTCAGTTTTTAAAAATATTCCAAATAAACACTTCAACAATTTTTTTTCTTTAAATCGGTCTTAATGTTGTGGTATTTTTCTGTGCAATAAATTTCCAGGAATAGAGATATGGTATTAAAGCGGATGTGCTTGTAGAAACTAACAAATACTGTCAGTTAATCTTCCAACAGGTAGTCACTGGAGTTCCCAACATTAGTGCATTAGAGTACTACACTTTTTGTTCACACCCTTGACAGATATAAATCCTATTAGTTGGCTCTATTTCGGTCAGTGTGATGACTTGGCCTTTTGATTTGCTGTTACATGATCATTAGTGGAATTTAGAACCTTCTTATCTTCTTCTTTGTATTTTTCTATGGATGGTTACTCAGACTACCTTGAGCCTTTTAAAAAATATTACAAATAATCGTCTTAATAAATGTGTACTCTCATTTTAATTGGCTCTTCAAATTCTTTGCCCCATAAGTAAATATTTCTCAAAAATCTGTGGGAATACTGGGTGTGTTACTTGTATCCGCCTTTTTCTGTCAGATGTGCTTAAATTCTTTCAAACTGACTGACTTTACATAATTAGATGTTTATTTCTCAAAGAATATGAATCCGTGTCTTACGGTAGAATACTTGGCTTGTCAAAATCTGCATTTTTATAAACTATTCATTATGTGGCTTTTCTTCTTCAGGTCCATCATACTGAGCATTTTGTTGTACAGGTCAAGTACCAATTGGTGAACCAACCTTGCATTCCTAGAATAGATTCAAATATATAATGAAACAATTCCCATTATTCTTCCTCTTGAATTCTTCCTCTTCTCTACCTAATTGTCACCCTGAGTCCATGGAGAAGAATGTGTTAAAGGGAAATTATTGGTTTGGTAATGTCAGAAAATTAGCTTCTGTGTTGTACTTGCCCTTTCTGGTCTCCACCCAGGGTAGATAGAATGCCTGAGCTCTGCAAAATTTGGCTTGTTCAAGCTGGGAACTTGCCATGAGTCACAATGGCAGCTGGGATTCAGAGAAAAGCTGGTTCGATCTTGCTAAGTGGTCTGCTATGCAGATGTTATTTCTATCTCGCTGACTGAGAGACTTTTCATAGCTCAGCCATACCTGGAACAGATGGCAATGAATTTTGGAATCCCATAGCATTTATTATGATTCCTGGGATCAGTACTTTTGTATAATGGGGAGTCAAGAGAACAATCAGGATTACCTTTTGTACAAAACTGGCAAGAATCTGGGGGGAATTTGAAGTTTTTTCTTACCCTAGTTTGAGGCCCAGTCGATTAAATCCATCTTCTTGGGTGAGAATAAAATTTGAAACAATGCATAATGACACGTCTTCACAATGTTTCACTTTTTTCTGACAGTTCCTCCCAAGTTATAGCTCATTTCTGTCACACATCGAATGTGCGTATAGCCAACTCTGTAGGCAAGAGTACAAGGCTCTGGGCATCATACACTAGTCAAAAACATGCTGTAAAGTTATTCCATCCAACCGGGAAAAGACATACACCAGCAAATCAAGGTGATACAATGAGGTAAGTTGCAATAAAAGAAGGAGGTATAGAATTCATGATCATCAAATCTTCCGCTTCCATCTCTACCTTCATTAGAGTAGTTGATTTTTTCTAGTCTTATCTGAGTCCTCGCCCAAGGCAATAATCTTTCACAATACTGCCTTCCAAAACTATAGAGATATAAGAGTAGCTCATCATCTCTGTATCCCCAGCTGCACCTAACAGAGCCTCACTCCAAATCAGCATGTGCCTTGCCTGTGTTCTGGATTGCATCAATACAAGTGCACAGCCAAACAGCAAAAGCATTAGTGACTACAGGTGTAGAGAGTGAAGCAAAAGTAGATGAATAAATAGGCAAATAGATGAAGAGTCCAAAAATGGAGCAATGCTCATAAAAGCATTTCCATTGCCACAAAATACTCTCCCTCAAGTGAAATGACATTAACAGCACCACTGTCTCTCAGAGGGAGATCACTACATTTTAGGATGAAACGTACAATATTCATCCAGTCTGTTTTCTTGGAGATACTGGGTGTATCCTCACAAAAATCTGGATTTTCTTTGTGTGTGTGTGTGTGGGGGGGGGGGGGTTCATACTTCGTCATGTAACAACTGGGAAGAGCCATTTTCATTTGTAGCTAATTCAGATTGCCTACAGTAACTACATGTCTCAAATAAATCAGCCTTTACTATCTATGTGTTATGGTTTGGATCTGGAATATCCCCAAAAGCTTCATGTATTTTGATGTTGTGAAATATTTTTGAATTTCTGTGCTGTTTGGAGGCAGGGCTTGACCCAGAAAGGGCGGATCACTGGGACATGACCTGGACGTGTATATGCTAGCTCCACTCTTCCTCATTGATTCTGCTTCCTGTTACAATGCTATGGACATCTCCTCTCCTGCTAGGCCTCTGCCAAGTGCTTCCAGCATTGCCAGCCACCAGTGAATGGAATGAGACCTTCTGAAACTGCAGACTAAGAGAAAGCTCTCCTCCCATAAGTTGTGGGTATTGGGTATGGTATCCCACTGACCAAGAAGTGACTGAGAATTACATATACAGTAAATTTACCAAGACTACATATACTCTCCTCTCTTCATGGCAGTTTTTCTGTAAGTGCATGAAACACTGTCCCAAGTTCCAATCCCTCACTGTCTACTTCCATTAATTTTCACTTGCTTAGCACATCTGTGGAATGACATGTAAAGGGTAACAAAAATTCTAATCATTCATATCTTTATATGATATGTGATATAACAGTTATTTCACTAAAACATTCCTTCCAACATTACCAGCCTTGTTTTTAGTATATGTGTCCCTATCACTGGCAGTATATTTATAAAACTCTTAAGTTAAAAGTAGCAAATTAGAATGTGATATGCTTAAACGTGGAGTCTTTGTTTTCACACTATACACACATGAGGTGAGGGGATCACATAAATACAGGGTCAGAAATCAATGAATGATAAGAGTTTTGAATTGTGTGGGTTGTGGCACTGGAAAAACCCACTAATCTTACTACTATTGCGTAGCCCTCTCCAGCATAGAGTTTTATAATAAACATCACATAAAGACCTACTACCACAGGCATTTTATATAAATTAACTCTCTGAAATAGGTGTATGAGCATTATATTTTGATTGGAGAACTAAGGGTCATTCATCTGCAATAAATTCACAGGAAACTAAGGGATCAAAACTTGAACTCTAGCTAGCCAGTCTGAGTATGAGTGACTCCATCTGAAGAGCAGGGATAACGAGAATGACCCAAGTCAGCTGCCACACAATGAGGATTAGAAAGTTCATGTTTATAGCCTTTCTCCTAATCTCCTTGGAAAAAATAAAAACTCCATGAAATTACAGAGCATTGTTGTTATTACAAGGGATTTTGAAAACTGCTGAATATACTTTCAACTCAAAAGACTGTGCTGGAAATCACTTTAATTCAGATTCTCATTTGGTATGAAAGCAATAAACATCTTTTTAAAAGATTTCTTTCTCTGCTCTAAGTGGTTATGAGTAATAATGTGGGTGTAAATCTTCTTAATTCTTCCTGAGCTATTTCAAATTCTTAATCATGATCAGAGTGTAAGACAGAACAAGATATTATATGTGTATCATTAAAAACAGCATTTGCTGAAAAGTCACTTTGAGTTTTCTTTCTCTAGCTTAAGTAACAGTAGCTTTCGGTAATAGTATCTACAGACTTTTAGCAATATGAGAGTTGCTTCTTTGGTTTCAATGTAAGCCCTGAAAATAGCTTTTGTGTTCTGCCAAAACTAATTTCAGTCTTTGCAAACTAATAGCACAGAGGAAGCAGGGATGAGTGGAGGAAGCTGTCTCAGGGCCTAGCATCCTGGACTTGGAGGCAGAAGACTAGCCCATCTGACCCAGGTTGGCTGGTCATGCCCGTGGCCCTCTCGACACTTCAGCTTTCTCATCTAGAAAATTATGTGTCTGGGCATGCGATCTTGAAGACCCTCTGAAGGATCTGGATTCAAAATCCCATAAGATCGTGAGGTATAGGATAGTCAACTGGTAAAATACTAACAATTAGCAAATGTTCATTGGGAACCTACTTTCTGTCAGATAGTGCTGAAAGAAATAAAATAAATGAGCTTCCTGGGCACAGTGGGCACATGTAGACTAGCTAAAGGTTTAGGAAGGAGTTAACATGTGAGCTCAATCTTGAAGGTTCTATCCATATTTTAGAAAATTTAAGGAAATACTTATTCCAATTAAGGTGAGTATAGAAATCATCTAAGATTAGCTAATCGACAGACAAGTCTTTAGACAAAAACATATATAGCCTTCCCATCAGACTGGCTAAAATTAAAGACACTGACCAAAGTATTCTGATGGATGTAAAGCAAATGAAACTGTAATATACCATTAATATAATGTAAAATATTGCAGCCACTTTGGAAAACAATTGTGCAAGTGACCAAGCAACTTCACTAAGTATATACCTGAGAGAATTGAAAACAGAGGCCCACAGAAACTTTTACATAAATGTTCATTGCACAATTATTCATCAGAGCCACAAAGGGGAAACAAATGAAATATCCATTCAACTCATAAAGGTCTATACCACTGTGTGTGTATCCATAAAATGAAGGTATAACTTGGCAATCAAAACAAATGAGCTTTTCTATATAGTACAATATCAATGGACTTCAAAAGCATTATGCAATAAATGAAAGGCACTTACAAAGTGACATAACGCATGATTCCCATTTATATACAGGAAAAATCCAACTTCTGGGGAGAAGAGCTACAGTACCAAACTTTGTGGTTAAAAGTAAGGCCTAGAAGACAGAAAGATGCTGGAAATGCCACCTCTCTTAATTTGGATGCTGATCCTCTCTTAATTTGGATGCTGATGACTCTGATTTGTTCAATCTATAAACATGTAATGAAGTATACACTTAGGATTTATGTACATTTCTGCATGAATGTCATTCTTCTAAAGATTACTAAAAATCTAAAAAGGCTATTTATAATTCAGCTGCTTCTATCTTCTGGGGGAATATTAACTCTGCACAATCAAATACCTGCATCATCTTGAAGACTGTGTTTGAACACAAAACCAGAAAGAAGCGGTGTAGCTTTGATGTGATTTTCTTCCCTTACTCCCTGGAAGGACTTCAAACATTTTCAAGATCATAAATAGCAAGCATCCCGTGGCTGGCACTCTAGGTATCCAAAGGAAGAGGATAGACATTTTAAATATAAAAGGCAATTTTCCTCTAAAGTGAATGCCTTCTTCATGAAAGCTCCTTTTTAGGAAGATTTCTCCCTTTTGTCTGTCTGCCTGCCTATTTTTTCTTCCTTCCATCCATCCATCAATCCATTTATCTAGCAGATAATAACTTTTAAGCCTCAACGGCCATACAGCTAATTATATTGATGACTAAAATGCCTTTTTTAAAATAATGCGCTGGGTCCTATTTCCTAATTACCTGCCGAATTGATCAACTACTCAATGGTATTACAAGTGTCTATACATATTGATTCCCAAAATCAAGTGCACGCTGGGCCAAAACAAGATGGGGAAAACCCATAACTCAATAATGACATAGCATCGTTCATCACAACTATGGTACCACCAAATGTACATAATTACAAACTTCCAGGAGTCACAGAAAAAAGATTCAAAAGAATATATAATTCATCCCTGTTCTTTAAGGATGCATGTATCCTTCCCTAAATTGCTTTCACATATGCAGAGAGGATTTTGGATCATGCAGCAGGATCCACAAACCCGACCGTCTAAAATGTGGTGATCAGAGCCTGAATGGCTACATGAGATGCGATCCTGATTGATCTCTGTTTACCTTCCCTTTTCTATTTGAAAGTTACACTTAGTTCAAGGGGATTGATTAACCCAAAATTTTCTCTTCAGAAATGCCTTCATTTTTCATGTTGTGAGGTTTAAAGAAGGGTAGAGAGAAAAGGTCGGTAGAATCACTTTCATTGTTAGTATGGCCGAAAGGCTGAAAATTCTACGAAATTTTCAGAATGACTTTGTAGTCTTTAACAACAACAACAACAACAAAACCACCCAAAATCTAAGTTATTTTAAAAAAAGAACACAGGTCCTTTTTCTTTCAAAAGATGAGGAAGAGAAAGGGAGGGAAGGGAGACAGAGGGGGAAAAACCACAGAAAGTCAGAGAGAGACAGAAATAATTTAAGTTCTTTTGGTTCAGCTTGTAAACTCAGACTTTTAATCTAGAATCCTGTGTCATTTGACCCCTCGACTCTTCTGGCCTAGTATCATCACACATTGACAGAATGTACCTGAGTGACAGTGACTGACCATAATAGATGGTGATACTCCAGACTTGCCTTCTTCAAAATTAAGAATATTCTCAAAGTACAAAGTCCAAGATGGTCTCTCCACTTTACTGTTTTTTGTTATGCAGGAGGACAGAGCACAGAATATTTCTACAAGTTGGATACAAACCATTAGACAAAAGCCCTGACTAAGTGGGACTTATTTTCTTGTCCTCTATCACATGTACTTTTGTATATAAGGGTGTGGTGTGTGTATCCTTTCCTAAATTGCTCTCTGTACCTACCACTTCTTTCTACATTCATTACTGCTGGAGCAGATGGATATTCCATCCATTTAAACTGCCATATAATCTTCTACTCTTTAAGCATACAGCTATTCAAATATGAATAGATTCCCATAATATTGGCCATGAATTTTTAAATATGGCCAACACCATTTTTATGTCTGTTTGCATATGCATCTAAGGATTTTTCCATAGCAAATGCCTACAAGGAGGAATTTGAGGATCACAGTAAGGTATACATGTCTTTCACTTTCCCACAATACTTTCCAAAGTAGGTGTATGAATTCTCTCAGATATCCTAGTAATCCGCGTCTCACCAGTGTATGAATGCTTAGTATTATCCAATTTAGTAACGTGTGTGACTTAGTAGTTGTGAATTACTTTGAATTTAGTTCACTTTCTTGCTCATTACTCCCTCATGTACTCAAGTACCTCAGGTTTTGTCTTCTGTAAATTCCTTGGTCATATCTTTTGCACGTTTTTAAATGATCGTTTTCTTTTCCATAATGATCTTTCAAATACTTTATGGATTCTAGATATTAGTTCATTATTATTTATAGAAGCTAAAATAAGCTCTAACAGCCTTAGGCTCATTATTTTGAAGTTCATTGTGACATATTTCTGCAAAAAAGACTTTTTTCACTAGGGGCTGGAGGAATGCCTCAGTGGTTAAAGTACTTGCATAGCTAGTGCTAAGTTAAGCGCTAAGTACCCAAGTTCCATTCCCCAGCACCACATAATCCAGGCGTGGTGGCACACGCCTGTAATCCCAGCACTCAGCATGCTGAGGCAGGAGGATTGCCATGAGTTCAAGGACAGCCTGGGCTACACAGTGAATCCAGGACAAGCCTCAGCTACAGAACTAGACTGTCTCAAAAAAAAAAAAAAAGTTTTGTTTTGTTTTTTTTTTACTAGACATGAAGACAAATATATAATCTTTTTTAAATGTAGTTTGGGATCATAAAGATACTCTTCAAAACTTTGAGGAGCAAATACATTTTGCTTGCCACCTTTAAATCTTTAATCCATCTTGAATTTACATATAGCACAGAATGGGAAATTTGGCCTTTTTTCATAATAGCCAATTGTCTCCAAACATTCAATACACTAATTCATTCTTTTTCCATCACTTTGTAGGATTCTGTCATATATCAAGTTCTCACAAGCTTAAGAATTTGTTTCTGAAATTTTGGTTACATTCCACTGGTATGCCTATTCTTATGCTTAAATCATACTATTAATATGATTTAATAAATCTTAATATTTGACAGAACTGATATTTATATCTCAATGATTTTCTCCAAAAGAATCTTGGATAAAATTTTGCTTTCATCTTTCCATGTACATTGTAGAAATCTGTCAAGTTCCATGGAACTAATACAGAAGATTTGATTGGAATAATAATGAGCTACAAATTAGCCTTTGGAAAACTGACTTCTGTATAATACTGGGCCTTCCAAAGCCATTAAAGTGGCATAATTCCTCATTGTTCATGTTTATGTTCTTCAGTAAAATTTCCTTAAATACAGGATTTTTTTCATTTTATTCATTTTAAGTAGAATTTCATTGTATTATCTTAAAATAAATACTTTATGTTAGTGAAGAATATTTCTAGATTTGGTGAACTTTGCTGCTATATGAATGAGATTTTTTTCATTCTATGTCGGTAATTTATCTTGCTAATAAATTACCTCTGATATAAGTCCATAAATTAAGTAAGTAGGGAAACAGATCTATGCTCCTGAAAGATGACATTCTGAGCTTTCCAGATTTTAGTCAATTTTCTCTTGCCATCAAATAAAGCAGGGCAATTTGTGTTACTGTAAAGATTGTTTTATTTTTTTTAAGTTGTCTGACATGGTTCCTTCAAACTATATTTCAGAAATGATCTTTTTTACTTTTTTAACAGAAGTTTCTGTTCCTACAAAGAACTCTCCTCTATTCTATTCATTAAAATAGGTATTGGTACTTAAATTTCATTTAACACATATACTACTTGTTCAAGATCATGGTTTTATCCTTAGCTTTAGAAAACATTATCATTTGTATGCACATGTACATACATACACATACATATCCCTTATCTGGCTTTTTTTGGCATTTTTCTCTACTAAAATAGTTCTGCTTGATACAATTTACCTTTGTTTCACACTGAGTTTTATTTTTACCTGCTCTCCATTTCTAGGAATTTGGTTCTCATTTTGCTCATTACATTCTCATTCTCATTCTCTCTCTCTCTCTCTCTCTCTCTCTCTCTCTCTCTCTCTCTCTCTCTCTCTCTCTCGGAGAAAAGGTTGGTTCTGAACTCACTTTGGAGCTCAGGCTGACCTCAAACTCAGCACTCCTCCTGTCTCAGCCTTTGAATGCTGAGATTACATGCATGAGCCACTACATCCAGCTTATGTGGATGGTGGTGGGGAACTGAACCCAGGGCCTTGCACTTGCTAGTCAAGGGCCTTAAGCGCTGTACCATTCCTCCAGTCTTCTATTTCTTCTTACAGACAAAGAAGGTTCTTTCCCATTTCCTATTTCTGCAGATACAGGTTCACATTCTTTGCTGATTTAGTGCTCAGTAGAAAATACCTTTCATCAACATGCTATCACCTTCATCTGCATATTTGAGATAACCTGTGACCTCCTCAATGGACACTCCAATAGGTGAAATGGATCCATAGGTATCTGAATATTTATAACTAAAATCATGCCAAGATCTCTTTTTAATCTTCAGCAACATTTATAAGTTTCAACATCCCCTGAGGTGATATATTTCGGTTTTATAAAACAGCTTTAAGATGTTTCTAGGATGATGTGCTCCACAGTTAAATTTTTCTTTCACACTATCAGTTTCCTTCCATTATCCAGATCTACTTATACAAATTTAGAGCACGTATCTTTTGAGAAAGGTTTTCAGTGTGTTGCCCTGGCTGACCTGGAACTCTAGGGCTCAAGAGATCATCTGTAGCTGTGACTATACGCAAAAGCCATCACACCTGGATAGGGCATTTGTCTTTAAAAAGTTTCTTATTTAAATACAAAATTCCTCATATATTTATATTTAATTTTGGTCTTTTCCTTCCTTTTAAACATCCTTTTTCCTTAAATCTTTCCAAAAGATCTCTTAAAAATCAATGGAACTGATGTTTTAATTGGCAGCTAAAATTTTATGTATTTATCACATAAAACATGCTTTGAAGTATATATATACTGTAAGCCAAATAAATCTAGCTAATTAAAAAGACATTTGCACATCTGTGTATACGTGTACCAATTTTGTGCGAAGAAAATCTACCATCCTGAAATCCTCTTAGAATTTTTAGAATACAATGCACAAGTAGCGGAACAAACTTGACCTCTGGAACCGATTCCTCCAAACAAACTGAATTTTTGTATCCTGTCATCAACATCTCCCTAAGTGCCAACCCCAGAATGTTCCCAACTCCCTCAGTAACTACAATTCCACTCTCTCGTTTCATAAAATTACTGTTTTAGATTTCATATGTATGCAAGATCATGCAGTACTTGTCATCGTGTGCCTGCATTATTTCATTTAACATAATGTTCTCCATATTCAATTCATATTGTTGCAAATAGCAGGAATTTTTTAAACAGGCAATATGTGTGTATGAATTTTACTTGAATGTCATATATTTATATGTTCTTTAACCATGTATTTGTTGATGAACATAAATTAAATACATATACTGGCTATCATTAATAAAGCAATAATCATGTGAGGGCAGGCATCTCAAATACTGATTTCATTTCTTCTAGCTATACAACCAGTCAGACACTGGTCAAGTGTCTTGTAGTTCTGTTTTTAATTTGAAGGAGACCTTCCATACTGTTTTCTATAATGGCTGCGCTAATTTATATGCCCAATGACAATACATAAAGACCGCCTTTCTCTCCATCCTGGTCTCTCTGATATGAGAGACCCAGACCACAACCATCTCATGGAACTTTAAACGAAAGACAAAGGGAAAGGGGGGGACGGGGAGGATGGGGGGTGGGGGTGAAGGGAGGGAAGTGAGGGGAGAGGGAGGGACAAAAGGAGAGTGGGAAAGCCCTTGTCACTTTGACAAGGAAAGTATGTGCACAAAATGCTCAACTCCATTGTAAACCTTAAATTCTGCACTTGTACATGTCAATAAAATGGGGAAAAAATAACCACTGTAACAGGAGGAAGATGATTGATTCCTTACTCTGATTTGGATGTGCATTTGCATGCTTAGTAATGTTGAGCATTTTTCAACAGGTATTTCTCATGTACCTACTGGCCATGTGTGTCTCCTCTTCACTCTGCTGTTTCCTTTGCTCCACAGAGTCTTTTAGTCTTCTAACACCATTGCCTATTTCTGTTACTCGTGCTTTTGGGGCCATACCCCAAATTCACCCCCTGTGTCAACATTATAGAGATTTCTCCCTTTGTTTACTTCTAGGAGTTTCATAGTTTTGATTCTTTAAAAATCTCTAATGCATCTTGATTTCTGAATATGATAGACAGTAGGGTTTTAATTCATTTTTAAATGTGAATATATATTTTCCCAGTATCAGTTACTGAAGAGACTGTCCTTTCCCTATCTTGTATTTTTGGGACCTTTCTGAAAGATGAATTGGCTGTAAATCTGTAATTTTTGGCTACATTTTTGGGTTTTCTGCTGTGTTGCATTATTCTATGTGCCTCTTTTAATGCAAGCAACATGTTAATTTGGTTAACACAGCTATGTAGTATTATTTTGAGCCTAAAACAATGTGATGCCTCTAGCTAGCATCTTTTTGCTGAATGTTTTTTTGGTATTTGGGGTCTTTTATGATTCCTTAGAAATTTTAGGATTTTTTTCTTTTGCTGTGAATAATACTATTGGTATCTTGATAGAGACTGAAATAAATTTTTAGATCATCATAGGCAGTGGGTAGATTATACATTTTAGCAATAGTAAATCTCCCAATTTATAAACATAAAATGCCATTTCACTTAAGTGTGTATTTTTCAGTTCTTTCAATGGGATTGGTTTAAAGAAAAACAACAAGATGAACTTCTTGCTTGAATACAGTCTGGGCAGGCAACACATTTTCCTAAGGAATGCTGCTGGCTCCCTTATTTGGGTGTCACAAGAACAAACTGAATTTCGAATAAGCTAGTATCAGAATAATCAGTGTTAACACTTTGGTATTCAGCTTCCAGGGCAGTTGCTACATGAAAACCACTATGGTCTTGATTCATTATCATTTGTTCTTTTACTTTAAGTTGGTTGCTTTGTATTTAGAGAGCCTGAGAGAAAAGACGAGCAAACCCCACGCCTAAACATATTGTGGTAGCCACGAGGCTGGGGATGGTGACAATTCTTTTCAAAAAGAACTTAAGGCTTGAAAGAATAGGATTGTTGAGAGAGGAACCATGTTATTCAATTATTTATGCAGTTATCTGCAGTTGGAACTGTCTTTTATAACATTTACTCTTTGGTTACTGCTGTTTTAGAGGAGCACTGATTTTTACATGTTGGCCTGATGCCCCCAAGACTCAATGAACTTTATATCAACTCTATCAGCTTGCTCAGACATTTTTTTTCCATATTTCTGGAGATATTCATGACATCTAAAAATAACATACTTAATATCCTTTTTCTTTTACCAGTAAATTGGCTCAAAGATCACTTACAATACAAAATAAAATAAGGACTATAAGGGTTTTTTCATCAGTCTTCTTCCTACCTTGATGGAGATCTAGACATATAGCACTTCACCATTTAAGCATATTTGCTATAAAGCTTTAGTAGATACAATTCCAACTGAAAAGTCTATTTTCTTGTGTTAGGAGAATTTTTAAAATTATGAATGTTTATTGAATGATTTATGTGCCTATTGAGATGACATTAAAGTTTGGTTCTCTCTTTTAATATGGTTTATAGTTGTTCATTTCTCACCGTATGACATTTTTGTCAAATAATCTGTACGATACTGGCTTCTCAGTATTACAGTTTTCTCTTATCAATTTCAATTTTGATGTTCTGTATTTGTTGGAAAAAAAAAAACATTTTGTCTGATCATTAGATTCGGAGCTCTATGCATGCTCATTGGATCTGGTTTAATCAGTTTGTCATCCGAATCTTCCACGTTCTAAGTAATATGGGCTTGCTTACTTGATCTGTTTATGAATACAGTATGTTAAAATCTCCCACTATGATGGTGTGCTTGTCAACTTCTCTTCATAATTCTGTCAATTTCTGCTTTATAATATTTCAAGACTTGTTGTTAAATCACATTCAAGATGGTAATTTTATACGTGGGATTATTCTAAGTAATGACTTTCTTTGGCATTAATGATGCCTTTTTTATAATGTACATTTTGTCACTGTCTAAGTTACTTTTTAAAAGTTCCCATTTGTGTGGTTTAATTTTCCATTTATGTACTTTCAACATTTCTTTGTCACTATGGTTTTGCAGTATTTAACGTAAGTACAGAACTGAATTCCTTATAGTATTTTGAGCCTCCGTCTTTTAACCAAGTAGTATACTGTTTATTAAAACTGATTATGTGTACAATCCAATTTTGAGATTTGTATATACTATGTTCCTATTTTTCTGCTAGCATTTTATTAATAGAATTTTCTTTTTAATTTTATACCTTCTATTAGTTTGGAAGCTTTACATTTTAAACCATTCATTTTAATAATACTTAGAACCTTCTTAATACTGGTCTTTTAAAAGTGTGAAGTTAGTTGAAATCACTGTCCACTTTGTATGTAATACAAGGCTTTGAATGTTTCAAATCTTATTACCCTTCTCCATCTTCTAATATTATTTTTGTCTGGAATTTCAGTTCCACCTTATTTTAACCTTCTTTAAGTACTGATTGTTTTTGTTTCATGTAGCTCATACTTACTTAGATTTCTAATTGTTTATCTACATCAGTGGCCACCCCTATTTGATATATCTCCTGTATTCTTTGTGTGTTTTCACCAATTGCCATTATATAGTACATCTTGTATTTGTGTTTTTATCAAGGGCCTGTAAGTCACAAAGTGCATCCAGCTTTTTCATCTCAAAATGCCCTTACCGTAATCTCCTCTAACCACAGCCTTATGGACTGAAATGTATCCCTTCAAAATTCTTTGTTACAGGGCTGGAGGAATGGGTTAGCGGTTAAAGTGCTTTCCTAGCAAGCACTAAGTCAACCGCTAAATACCAGAGCTCGATTCCTCAGCACCACATAAACTGGGTGTGGTGGTGTACACCTATAATCCCAGCACTATGGAGGCTGAGGCAGGAGGATTACCAGCCTGGGCTCCATAGTGAGTTCAGGACCACCCTGGGCTACAACGAGAAACCCTGTCTCAAAAAAAATTCTCTGTTATAACCTTTTCGTTGCCCTGCATTTGGACACTTAACCTTCCCAAAAATCAATTTCCTTAGTTAACAATTTGGTAAAATAATAAAAATAATAGCTTGTAAGAACTGTTATAAGACTAAGGGAGGAAATGAGGTCAATTGAGTTAGGTGACATACAGGAGGACTGTAATAAGTATTAGCTTTCTATTCACGTCTATACCGCTGCTTTTTCCCCCTTCTCTTAAGGTCTTAATTGACTATTTCTCGTGTTATAGTTCCCTGGGCACTAACCTTAGCCTCTGTACTAGACAAAAGCTTAGTCAAATGGAAGAAGGAAATGGTTAGGAATTCCCATCCCTAACTTTCTGAAGGTTATCTGGTAACAGGCTTGATGTAGAAAGCCTGTGTCACCACCAGCACAACAATAAAAATCAAATGGGTTTGAATCATTTGAAAGACATAGACATTTAGCCACAATAGTTTCCATTCCTCCACAGATAATGCTATTTGGGTACACAGGATGAAAATCTTCACTCACAGAACCATTCATTTCCTATCCCAATCAGAAGATACATAAAATTATTACAATGTTCAGTGTGATGAGCAGGCAAGAAATGTTTGCCAACTTCCAAAGTTCGGGGGGGGGGGGGGAACAAGCTAATATCGTGAAAGGAACTTTTTTATTCTATCTGAAAGTATTTGCAACTCTTGGAACAAAATACAGTCTTTGGGCTCTCTTTTCCCAGACAGCTGGCACTACATTGCTCTTTACTGTTCTCTGTTTCCTAAAATAAGTGTATTTACATTAGAATTCGGGTGAAAGCCGAGGGAACGTCTATTGGTCCTTTTGTTTAACACTCTAGGATGAGAGCAAGAGTATGTGTGATGCCAGATCACTGCTCTTTTAGTCATTTCAAAGTTATTTTTCAAACAAATCACAACGCATCCAGACCACCAGCCTTGAGGTACTGTACTTAATGTAATTCTGAAGAAATTCTAAAGAGCCCAAGTTACTTCAATTTTCCCTTCATAAACCAAGTCTGGGACTAAATTTGTTCATAGAACAGTTGACACCAAATGGAGGTTATACATCATAGATAATCTGCATAGTAAAACCAAGCATCTGATTCATGAGATATATTAGGCTTAACCTGAAAGGATGTAACCCTAATTAGACTCAGAGAGGTGAAGCCACTTGCCTAAGGTCACATACTCCATATTTTTTGCCATGCTTTTACCCTAGAACAGGTTACCATGCCTTGGGCAGATGAATGCCAATAGCCACGTAAATAGTCTCCCTGCCGGCACTATCATCCTAGTTTTAATCCGTTCTCCATGTTTTACTTCCAGTGTCACCTACTTTTTAAAAATCACCTTATGTAACACCTGTCAACAGCATACCAATATTCTAATTTTCAAGTGCTTTACCTTGGAAAGGTAAGTCTGGAAGGCGCCACCTACTTCCTATTTCCTCAAGCTCACCTTCTGACGCTTTGTTCTTCTTTTCTGTGCTCCAGGCATGCTGGCTTTTCATACAGTCTCTTAGAACACATGGTATTCTCTGCTTATGCCTTAGGGTTTTTGAGGCTGGTCTTCACCCTTCTAGGAATGTTCTCTTGAACTCCTCAAAGAGATCTTTATTCACACTCATTCTTCATGTATCAATCAAGTTTCGCTTGTTCAGGAAAGATGGTCTGTCAGTGGAATTGCTGCCTCTGGTCAGCCAGGTCTCTAGCAACACGCACCTTTTCTTCACAGCACCCACCATGTTTGCAACATTAATAGGCTCAACAGCTATCAGGCAAACACGTATTTCACTTAATGGTTCTGTTCACAATGAGACGGCACGTTCTAAACAGATCAATAGTTAAACAGTAGCTATAGAATTTGAGTCCAGGGATTCAAGCTCTCCCCTTTCCTTCCTGGTTCCTGGAGTTTTGTTCCCCGCTGTCTGTCTCCACTCCTCCACGCCTCTCTTCCCTACTTGTTTGGCCATTGGGCTGCCCACACATTGCCTGAGATCACTGGTGGCTCTTCTCACCACCGTGTAAACACATAGTGGCAATGACCTTTAGTCCGGGAAGAGAGAGTTGCCTCATGGGAAGAAGGAGGAGTCAGCTGCAAGTATCTAAAATACTGTACTGGGTATTGTCCCTGCCAATAAGGATGGACGTTCCCATGAGCCCCCTTTCAAAATTCCCACACACCTACTGTGGAAAAGGAAGTGCTTGCCCTATCCCCACCACAGTCACTGTTCTTACAAGTCTCCTCTCTTCACGCAGCTCAGAGAAGACTGAAGCACTCAAATAATTATGTGGGAGAAGGAAGTGGAATGAAAAGAAATGGACGAGAAACAGAAACCTCTCAATTTGTCCACAGGCTAAAGCAACCTCTTTTTTCCTGCCTATTTTCCCATCTGCCATTAGCTTGGAACAGGCAATTTCCTTTTTAAACCTGTAATACACCTGTATATTAAATTACCCATCTCAAACCAATAGAAAATTGTGTGTATGCATGTGCATCCCTCCAAGTAGCTGCACTTAGATTGAATCTAGAACAGCCATCCAGCATTACCCACAAGAGTAAGTGCTCTCGGATCACTAGTCCAGTATCCTTTGCTGGCCATTTCAAGTTTCACACGTGCAGATATCCTTCTCTACATTTTAAGTTCCCCATTAACAAGAAGATCACATAAATGCTTTCTCTGGTCACCTAACACTAAAGCATTCAGTGGGCCATTAGTACATCCTGGATTAGAATACCCAAAATGTGTAAAATGGAAATTTGTGACCTGAATGTGACCTAATTACCACATGGTCAAATAAAATCAGTGCAATCACTGGGATAAATACACTGGCATGGAAATGCAATTTGCACTCATCTGCTTTTGCAGTGTATGCCTTTCATGTGCACCAGATCCTCAAAAGAAAAGGAAAAAGAGACAAACCAAGGCATCTCCTGTATGTACAAGATTAATTTGCCTTAAGCAATCAAAATTAGTGACCGGTAACATTTTTAAATGTCCCAATATTTTTCCTCTGTCATCTCACTGACCAGTGAAATAAGGACATTAAGTAGAAATATGGATAAAATAACATGACATGTTGTCCGGTCTCTAATAAGTTATGAGTACGTAAAAAACCTGAACAGTGGAAAGACAGCAAAGAATAATTAAATCGAAGCTGGAGTATGACTCCCACAAGGGAACTGAGGTAGGGGTGAAAGTTTGTTTTGTTTTGCTTTTGGTATCCTCTTTTAGGATCCTCTGATCTTTTGGAAAGTCTACCTGGGAACTCGATGATTTGAGGACGGTTAAGGCCCCTAGGCACACATAAGAAACAACTTCCTCTGAGGTTTCCACAGAAGTATCAGAAGAATTTCGTCCTACAAAGTAGGAACTGTATAAGTTTTAGTAAACATACCATGCATGGTCATTTATCTCCTCCTCTTTTCAAACGCATGTATCCCATCAGCCTTGCCAGTTCTGAAAGTACTCTCTTATAAGTGTCTTTATGAGGTGTGATCAAAAATATAGTGAATGCTGCTGCTGAGAGTCATACGACAGAAAAGCAGGAGCAAGAAAGTATGAAGATGTGTCCACATCCACCTTATTTACCGGATTTTGGAGCCAAATTCTGGCCTTTCCTCCAATGGCAAATGACCAAGAAAGGTAAACACTGTAAATGTATTCAAGACATCGAGACAGCCACAACAACATAATTAAAGACACTTAAAAAAAAGGACTTCCAAAACTGTTTCAGAAAGTGGTAGGAATGATGATATTAAGTGTGTGGTTCAAAAGTGAGAGGGAAATTTTAAGTGAGATTAACAGCAACCTGTCTTCTATTAAAATATTTTCAGATTTAACATTCACTGTATTTGCCAATCATACCTCCTATCTCCCATTACAACCCACAGGGTACACGCACATTTATTTGATTTGAAGGGATGGATTTAGTGGAACTACAGGAAACCTTTTCCTGTATTGCTGTACCTGAACTGCATTTGGGATCAGTTCGTTATTCTACAAAAGACAGAAGTGTGAAGCTGACTGGCACGAAGGGCACAACTTTAATTCGAGTGCACTGATTCAACGCTGATGTCACTGCTTTCTAGTGGGTTCCAGGAGCCTACCTATCAGACTCCTTAGAAGTAGTCAATAAATGTAGGCTGAGCCTAATAAATGGACTTCCATTTAAAAGCCACTGAAATATAACTAATAATTACCGATGGAGTGTTTGTTGCTGATTAGCTTACAAAATTGTCCGTTTGGAGAAGCTAAGATTTGTTAGAATTAAAACTCACCTTTGAGTGCCACGAGGAATCTCCATCATTGTGTATTCTGTGTGTACATGCACGTGTACATGTGTGCATTTGTCTGTGGTGTTGGGAATTGAGCCCACAGCCTTCATAATGATCTTCCTCCCCATTCCATTTTCAATTTTTTTTTAAATTTTGAAATAAAGTCTTGCTAACTAGCCTACTTGCCAAGGCTGGGTTCAAACTTGCAATCCTCCTACCTTGGCTTCCCAGAGTGCTAGAATTATAGGCCCACCACCAGGTCTGGCTTCCCATCACATATTTGGAAATACTGTACCAACCTTTTTTACAGAAAAGAATGTGATTAGGTCACTGCATTTCAAGGGTTAGAGTACCTCAAACAGTCATCTTTGAAGAGAAAGAAATACCACCTGTTCTTTCTCACATGTAGGAACTTTAAAAAGACTGACCTGAATGTAGAACAATCATTGCTAGACATTGGGAAGAATGGGATGGAAGCAGATAGAGGAATACAACATGTGGAAGAACAAGTTCTCTGCCCTCTAAGACAGCAGGGGTGACAACAATTCACAATAACCTATTGTATACTTTACAAGGATCTAGAAGACAAGAGCTAAAGGCCTCCATATATAAAGAAATAAAGAGAAGAAGGAAATGTTAATTACCCTGATTCGCTCTGAGCAGCTGTGTGCATGGGTTGAAATACTACACTAGATACCATTAAGACATATTAGTAAAAACTAAAATGAAATGGTAAAGGTGAAAAAGACCTTTTTAAGAATAGTGATTCTCAGTGAGAATGAACCTCCAAACAGCTGTAAAGTTCTTAAAATGCAAAAGACTGATCAATTCTTAAAAGCTAATCATCGGAAGCAATCAAGAAGTATAGTTTTGCCATGTACTGGCCACTGTGCATTTTCTCATTGAATCCTCTTCAAACACCAATGAAATCAGGTCCTTCCCATTTAACAGATGAAGGAAGTGAGAAGACTTGGAGAAAGTAAATGATTTGCCCACGGACACACAATTAGCAAGGATTAAGACCAAAGTCCAGCTCACTTCCTATTTCATACTATCTTCATCTACTTGAGTTACCGAAAGAGCATCTCTAGCACCAAGGCTTAAGCCTGTGAATTTTAGTTTGCCTGCTTTTTTGTTGATGCTGATTCTTGTGCCCAGTTAACAATAATCTAGAGAATGTTGAAAATGAGAGAGAGACAGAGATATAGAGAGACGGAGTACTGAAGCAAACTGCTTAGGCCATTAGCAACATTCTCCAAATTGGTGCAAAGCTTAGAGCTATTTGAAATAGCCCATCCTTAAAAGCGAGGCAGAAACTGGACTGTCGTATGGCTGCAAATCATCTTTCCAAGTGTGTTAACACATGCTGCCAGCGGCTTGCTCAAGCAATCAGATACCTTGTAGGAAGTATGGCCCAACCTTTTCCAGATACGGGACCATGACACTGTAGCGGGTGTGTCAGGACAATGACAAAAAATATACATAGTACCCTAACCTAATATCAAAGAATAGTTATTAATCACAGTCAATGTATCCAATTCTTTTCCCCACTGAATTTATAAAGACTTTGGAAAATAGTGTAAACATCAATGTCACTGCAAAATCAAATAGCAACTACTGTCCCAGTTCCATAATGAATGCAGATCAAATACTTTGGAATTGGAAAAGTAAATTTAATTTTCAGGTTTCTGTCTACATGTTCTGCTTCTATTTTCTCTGATAAGATTAGTGAACAAAGTTCAGAGGACTTTTTCAGTTCAAACGTTTTCCCATAATGGCAAATCAATCTGCTCAGGCAAACAGAACATCAAAACGCTAACAATGCGGAGCTAGCATTGGAAGTTGATCCTATTTACACATAAGTGTACCCACTAAAATTAAACTTAAACTTTAGAGGAATGAAATTAGCTAAAGGATGGGCTTTTTCTCTTTTAACGCAGCTACTACAATAATAACCGCAGAAGTATGCACAAATTGTGCCAACTCTAATCAATCTTGTTTCTTCTACACTATTTCAAAATATATTTCACAGAAGGGCAGAGCAAGCTCATAGAAGGCAAAATGTGGTAGCTCAAGTCAAACATAGCTAATTTGCTGCTTAGGACAGATGCAATCTACAGAATTCACCAATCCATCCCAATCGCCTCTGATATGGAGCTCTGAGTGCCAGCGTGAGTTGCATCTACGGGTTTTCTGCTGATCAAATAGGCCTCGTGGATCTGGAGGGATGTAGGAGATAGTGGTAGGATATGAGAAGAAAACACATCCTGTTTCACATGCTGTCATTAAGTGGGACTGAAAGGTGATTTGTCACACAAAACCTGATGAAGTGGGAGCGAGGAGCAGATCTTACAGTGAGCTGAAAGCTCACAGAAAGCAATAGGGCCGGGGCCACAATGTCTTGGAGAAGTATAAGAAGGCAGCCTAGTACCCATGGAACCAGAAGATAAAGCCAGATCTCCAAGAGCAAGGAGACGGAGGCACTGTTCCATGGGCTTAGTGATCAGAATATACACTACAAGGTCGGAACACAGGTCTTCAAAAGATCTTCCCAGAACAAAGACGACCATTCCTCTGGCCTCCTTTAAAATCTCTGTGCATAAAACAGATAAAAGCTTTGGAGCTGAACACCACCTATACCTTCACCCCAAAGAGAAGCTAACACATTGACTTTAGCACAGAGTGCGCACTGAGGATGTTCTAGTGAGTGGATGGGAAGATGGGCAGGTGTACCAACTTGAACCCGTCAAGACTGAGGAATGAAAACCAGTGCAGGACTAGATGAGCACGTGAACTACGGATTACGAAGTTCTTGTTTCAAAGTAGCGCTGCAACTTGTTAGCTAAGTCATGTTGGATAAGTTACCCTACATTGACTACAAATGTGGGCAAAAGTACTGGATTCTCCCAGCCACCATTACGAGTGAGTTCATATGTCTAATGCTCTTACCCTTAGTAAGGGGCCTTCTAAACAGTGAGCATGCAGTAAATGAGATTTAGTGCTGTTATCATAATCATCAACATCAAATCACCAGAAGGAGACATTGTAACCTAAAAATATAAAAGAAAACATATTCATCATGAATTTTCGCCAAAATTCTTGTTACGAATTGTTAAATATTTAATAAGCTCAGGGCTAATCTCCCTTGCTAACATGCATGCTTCTTCAGGGCCTTTACCATTCCCTCAGTATCTCCCCTTTTCACGTCTGCAGCTAGCTAGGATATACTGTACGGCTGGGCAGTAGTGTTGTCAGCCAAACTATAAAAAATGATGCGGCACAGAAAATGGCGGGATCGCTGAAGATGCTGAGGGAGATGACTGCTAGGGGAGGTGTGCACACAGCACGTACCTCTCGCCCCGTGCTCCTTTGCCCTGTAGTGTACACACTCAGCAAAACCCAACTCAGGTTAAATCTAACTCTGGTGACTTCACGCCTACTCACAAACACAGTTTTAGCTGCAATACAAACTGAAAAATCACAAACATGTTGTTCATTCTCTTTTACATGGACATCTTCATGCCTCAGTGGGAGGCTTCAGTGATGTCTGCCATCTAGTTTCTTAGAGAACTATCTGATAGTCTCTCTTCTCTGCTCACAGTTCTAACTCTCCTTTCCCTCTCCTTGTTCTCATCTGCCATCCAAGTTCTAATTTCAGTGAGAAAATGGAAGTAATTAGAAGAGAAATCCCATATGCTCCTACTACCAGATTTGCCTACCTATCAGCATCTGTCCACTATTCTGGCTCCCATCCCTTCCTGGCTACGCAAACACTTTATTCTTGTAATTACTCCCAGTTGTGTCTATAATACTGTGTCATCCTCATCAACTAAAATAGCTTCCATATTTAAAATAATGAAGCTATTCTTTACGCTTTCCTGATTCACCAGCTACCAATCTATCCTTCCCTTCCACTTTACAGAATGGCTCCCTGAAAAACCTTGTCCATCCACACTCACTGCTCCAATCCATTCCCTCCCCCATCTCCTTGACATGCCTCCCACACCCCCCCCCCCAAGAAGTCTATCATCTCCACTATTCCACTACAAATACCCCACTCCAGATCATCAACCATCTCCCTATTGTCAATGCTTGGAGGAAAAAAATGGTATGATTCAGCTCTCTGCGGCATTCATACACGTGATTGCTCCTTCACACTTGAAATACTTCTTGTGTGTCTGGGATATTTCACTCTCCTGACTCCCATCTATATCTTCACCCATGCCTTCTCAGGTCTGTGCTGGCTCCTTCTTATATAGCCTGGCTTTTTAATGTTGGACATGCCAGTGTGCAATGCTTGGGTCATCATCTAACTCAGTTATGAATTCAACCATGGCCGTCTCATGTCTGAAACTGCAGTCTTCATTCCCCCCTACAAGCTCTCTCATTTCGGGGACTTTATCGATAAACAACCCTGTAATTCACAGTGTAGCTCAGACAGACAGCCTTGGAGCATCCCTGAGTCCTCTCTCATTCTGTCTCACACCTATTGAATTAACTTCTCTCACCTCCATTTTCAAATGATATAACTAATCTGACCATTTCCATCACCTCCACTATTATCATATCATAAGCCACCATTATATTTTGCCTGGATTTCTGACACAATCTTCAAATCTGTTCCTGAACACTATTCTCCACACAGCATCTAGATTGAGCCTTTTCAAATTAAAGTCAGATTATACCAAGTTCCTGCTTAAAAATTGCTATGGGATTTCCTCCGCCTTTGAAAGAGAATCCAGGTTCTTTCCCATGAGCTTCCGGGTCCTACGTGTACTGATCTCTAGCTGTTCTTCTGACCCTACCCTATCACTCTCCTCTCAGCCTTTGCACTGCACTTCAAGATGCGAATGTTTCTGTTCTTCCCCTAGGACACCAGACATCCTGCAACCCCAGAGCCATGGCACTTAGTCTTTCTTCTGTGTAGAATGTTCTTTCTGCCAGTATTTTCATGCTTGGCTCCTTCTCCTCCATTGCTTCTCTCCTCATATGTCGCCTCCCCAGAGAAACCTTTCCCAAGCCCCACCACCTCATCCGAAAAGAGCAGCCTTAATTATTCATTTTCCTCAACTGTCCTGAGTTGAATAGGCCCCCTCCCAAATTCATGTCCATGCAGAACTTCAAAATATGTTCTCATTTTAAAAATACAGGGTCTCTGCAGTTGTAACTAAAGAAAGTCACGCTGGAGATAAGCGAGCCCTAAGTTTAATGTCAAGAGTCCTCATAAGAAGACAAAGGGACGCGCAGACATACAAAGAAGCCCAGGTGACGGTGGGAACAGATATTAGAGTGGCCCATGGACAAGCCAAGGGCCATAAGGATTGCTGGTAGGCATCCAAACATGCAGCCTTGAGGAAGGGGTCCCTAGAGCTTTAAGAGGGAGCATGGCCCTACTGACACCTTGATTTCAGATCTCCAGCCTCCAAAACTGAGAAAGCACAAGTTCCTAGTGTTTCAAACCACTGCGCTTACGGTAATTTGTTATGGTAGCCCCAGGAAATTAATACAGTTGCTTAGTTTGTCTTCATAGCATCATGACATTAAAATTACCTGATAATATAATATAGGTCTATTTGTTTTGTCGCTGTCTGTTGCCTTCACTAGAATATAAACTTCAGCATAATACTTTATTATTAAAGAAGTGCTGGGTGCTTATTAGGCACTCAGTGATTATCAGTGAAATGAGTGAAAACGCGAATGAAGGGAAGAGAAACTTCTCACTGTGTATGAAACTCCCTTTTGTATGCTTATAATTCCCTCCCTCCCCCTTCTCCCATTCTCATCTTTAGGAAAGAAATCTAATGTGCCTGCAGGATGGTAGGATGTTAAAAGGGGGTGCTCTTCCGGGAAATGTTCCCTGGACATCCATGTGAGGGGTGATTCCTACATGGAACCTGGCCCTGGCTGAAGACTGCCAGTGACTGAGACCTCACCCACAGAGCAAGGCTGTCCAGCGAATGTGGGAAGCATGCTTTTGGAACAGAAATCTATTCAGCATCAAGATCCAATGACACGAAGTATCTTGACTTCCTTGCTACAAAGACTGAGGCTGTGCCACAGGAAGGCCCAACCTCCACATAGTTCCAGAAAGATCACAGAAAAGAAATCCAAGGATCACGTACACCATCTGCAAAGCGGTCAGGAAGCAGGTCAGCTTCAATAAAGAGGGGTCTTGAGGTTCTACTTTCCTTCTGCAGGTTAAGATTTGGTTCCCGGGCACCGCAGCCAGGGCGAGTGGTGGACTAAGATCACTGATGTAATGGCAGCTTGTTAATAAGGTAACAAACATGGGCCACATCAGAGACGTTGTTATGAACATGAGAATGGAGAAGGAAATGGAGGAAGAGGTGAGGGAAGAGAAAGGGAACACAGGAAAGGGAGGCAGCGTGCAGAATGCAGAAGAGGCAGGGGAGAGGAAAATGGGCAGAAATCATTTAATTCTCTATGTCTTAAGTAAATACAACTTACACCGAAGATTGTAAATGTGACAAGTAATTTTTTTATACTCTCAGTCTCCAGATTGGGCACTTTGGACAAATCCTTTCCTCTGTCAAGGCCTTGGTTTCCCCATTAGTCAATGAAGAATGTTGATACCTCACGGGGTCTCCTAGGGCCTATGCAGCTCTGACATCTGAACATCATCAGATTGGCTTTGTGATCTGGGTCAGTGGAGCCACCAAACATCAAGGCCAACCAGAACACACTTTGAGCATTTAGCACACATCCTTGAAAACAGGCAGAGAATTCCAGGGCCAAAATGATTTCAGTCTGTGAATGGAATGTTAGTTGCTTCCCTGTATCACCCATTTATTCCAGAGAATGTAACATTCCTAACTCCTACTGATGTGTACCAGCTATGATCAAAAACTACAGTTGAAGTTTAATGTTTTAATTTATGATAGTAAAAGATACAATGGCATTAATTCTCCTTAAAATATTCCCCCTCCTTTTCAGTTGATGCAAACACTTATTCTGTCGTTCTTGCCAATTTTTGAAGCAGCTTTGGAAATTTTCTTTCATGGATATCTTTAGTTGTACTGTGGTGGCTTCCTTGATGTCCTAAATCAATATAAAATATTTGTCCTCACGGTCATTTTGACGATAGGGGAAGAGCAAGAAGTGGCATCATGCCAGATCTGCTGAAGAAGATAGAAGAGGACACATGATAATATTTTTACAGATATATGGTTAAGGACTCATCAGAGTGTTTAAGAAATGGTGTGTGGACGTTTCACCTTCTGCTTCTGACTCACTTCACTGAGCATGACGTTCTCAAGTTTCTTCCATTTGCCTGCAAAAGCCTCCACACTGTTGGACTTTATAGATGCATAGTATTCCACTGTGTATAAATACCACAGTTTGTGTATCCATTGGTCTGTTGATGGGTATTTTGGTGACTTCCATATTTTAGCTATTGTTAGTTGTGCTGAATGGTCTCTCTGATATGAGAAACCCAGATCACAATGCTTATGGAACTCAAAGCGGAAAACAAAGGGAAA
>PVKB01007241.1:0-39911 GCA_004027205.1 Ctenodactylus gundi
TCACATCCATTTGACAGTTGGACAGAAAAAGTTTTGTGCATTGTTTTTCCCATCTAGTGTTCACCGAACAGCTAACGCTCCTCTTGGATCTACACATCTCAACACGTAGGCATCACCTCTTCACAGCAGTATGCCTAAGAAATAAGTTATTATCATAAAGTACTTAACTTCAAAAAAACATTTTCTAAATAGAACACACTGATGTTACCAGAATTATACTGTACAATGATACCCTATATATTTTTATTTAAAATTGTATGGCCAATGAAAAATATTTTTAAAGAAGAGGAAGTAAAAAATGTCCAAGGGTGAGCAGAACTAAAGTCCAACTGTGAAAAAGCATCATCCTCCTCCCTGCCAAGCAGAAGTTTGCTTCTATTATAGCTATTATCTTAGTTATAAAATTTAAAAAAATCAATGTCAAAATAATTTAGGAAGATATTTTATTAATTGAACATGGTTACATATTTAATCTATCAATTTACATAATATTTATATTTTCTGCAAACTTTAAATATTTTATAAGACCAAATAACTTTAAACTTAGAGGATTACAACTCATTAAAGAATATATTTCACTACTATTACTGGAATAATCCCACTAGTGTATAAATGGGAAACAGACTCGTCATTAACAAGGCTCCTAGTTCTTGTTATTTTATGTAAATAACAAACCATGTCTGTGAAAGATTGATTGCAGCATTTAAAAACATTTGCCAAATCCATGTGTAATTAAGATGACTTAAATATGCAAATCAAGCCTAATTAGCTTCATTTATTAATGTCAGTTTGCCATGCTTCCATGAAATTTCTTCTGTGCTTCTTTCTTAGCACATAGGATTTTTTATTTCTTTGTTCAAGTTTGAACTGGTTAAAAACAAACTGATTCCAGAAGGAGGAAAAAGATTTCATGCAAGATTCTTCAAGCTATTTAGAAATGAATTTGAAAAAAAAATTTCTTCCAATAGCATGAGGACTGACTAAAATTTTATACATCACACACACACACACACACACACACACACACACACACACACACGTAGGCGCGCGCATACGTACACAGCCACATTTCCTGCCAATTTCTGTTTGACTGTATCTAATTAATTCCATTCCGTCAAAACTGCAAACCCTTTGGGAATTTCTTTTGATGAAAATGAGCCTTTGTCACAACATGTTCAACACAGTGATTGAGCAGACAGGGCAAAGCAGCCCCACCTAATGAACCAAGGGTGCCTGCGGAAATGCCGTCTTCTTGACAAAATTGCTACGTTTCCCTGCATTAATAACACAAACCTCCCTATGTAAAGCAACTAGCCGCAGAAATCCCTGCAGCCCACAGGAGAGTCGGGCCTCTCTTCCAGAAACATCCACATTGGGAGCAAGCGAAAGGAAAGCAGGATACGGGTCGCAAGAAAGCTCGAGGAAAGACACAAGTTAAAAAGTTAATCTCGCTGGTTCCTGAGAAGCAGAAACTAGATCACCTATCAGGGAAAAGACAGTAAATCTCGACGCTTTTTTTCTTTCATCTATTTGATGAATATTTTCCACCAGGGTACCTCACAACTCAAGTTTTCTAAATTCAAAAATAATTTCACACTACTGTTGATTTTATACCTAATTGTGGTGTTTATTAGTTTTAAATATTTTTCAATGGAAAAAAGTTCATTTTTCACAGCTTCTGAAAAATTAAATGCATATATATGTATGTGTACACACACATACATATAAGTATTTTGTATATAATTGTAGTAAAAAAAATAATGTAAAACCTGTATCTTACTACACTTTTACATATAGAGGACTTTACCATTAACTGTAAGGTTTAAGTATGATATTACACAGCAAGTTCCCAAAACTTTGATCCCATATGACTTTATACACACTAAGGAGTTATATTTTTATGCCTAGTGTTTGCTGTTTAAATTATGCAGCCAATATGCATATTTTCTATATTTTTCCAATATTTCAATATTATTAGTAAAACTGGTTCATTCTCTCAAGAAATATTTATTTGAAATCTACTAAGTGCCAAGCATACTTCTTAAGTAAGATTTTTAAATAGAAGATTACACTAAGTCTGAGGTAAAAGAATCCATATTACAAAGATATTTACTACCATGTATAGAAGCCATGTATGGTGAATTTGAATTTCTTTATCCGTGTTGGGGATGTAAGAGTCTGAGTAGACAGATTACCTACTGGATAAGGCACAGGATACTTACTGTACAGTGATTACTGCATACACTATTGTTCATAAAGGGAAAATGAAGGCCAAAAAGAGTCACCTTTCTATAACAGTTCTAAAATTTAGCCATACAAATTTTATAGGATCTGTGATTTTGTCTCAAGACCTGGGAATGATTCCTTTATGATTCCAGCCCTGCTCTGTTAATAAATTAGGAAGTGAAGCACACTCTGGGAGCAGATGTGCTGAGGCCATACCTATCAATCTTTTGTGTCCATAGAACAAAGCAGAGAGTTTGTATTCTTATATAAAAAGATTGTTCTTAAGCATATCCATATAGAGTTTCTGAATCAGTATGGTACATCAGGTTCAGGGATATCTATTCTGATAAGCATGTAATTTGAGTTCCACATATTTTGAGAAATAAAAAAAACTAATCTACCCAGTTCTTCTCAAATTTTAATATTCACATAAATTATCTTATCAATATGCAGATACTAGATGAACAGGTCTGAGGTAGACAATGGTGAGCTGGTGAACTTGTTTTATGAAACATAACAACATCATGGATCGCATTTGTCTATTCCCTTCACGGATAATTTCAAGCCACCATCTCTCTGCATAGCTTAGATTTGGGAAGCATTGTACTCATTCGGCTCTCATCTCCAGGGTGAGTCTATTCCAGCATCGTCGTGGGGAGCCCAAGAATCTGAATTTCAATAAATCCTCAGGTGATAATATGGAGGCTGATGGTCCACAGATCTGCTTTTGATGAAAATAAAATGGTTGCACTATACAAAAATAAAGATCTAGAAGAAGATCATAGGAAGTGTACTGAGGAAGTGAGTTTTTGTTTTGATATATTTTTCAGGTTTTTATTTGTTTTGGCCATTTTACCTTGTTGCTTTGATTTAACCCAGGGCCTTGCACACGCTAAGCACACACTCTATGGTGGAGCTCAGAAGCTGATGTTTAGAGGATATATGCACAATACTGGTCAAAGTCATAGGACAGAAGATAAGGATTGTCAGAGTGAACCCAGGTCATGCAGTTTATTTTTATATTGATGCTTAGGTATTACAAGGGTAGAATTGAGACCCAAGGCCTGCAAAGCCAGACTTTAATTAAAAATAAAAAACTTTATTAAATTCTATACTACAGCATGAATAACTGCACTTGATTAATGATCATACCATGTTTCGGTCACTCTCTTGCACTCTATGGTCGTAGAAAATAAACATACATGCACACAACCAAACTCAACCAACAAAAACATATGAGACATCAACCTATATTTAAAGTACCCTTCAGTGGGACATGTGAGGAGAGAGCACTCAGAGTGTAGATGGGATCTGAAGGCCAAATATGTGACATGTACAATGTGATTTTTAGCTTTACACCTACAACAAGGAGATATAGGCACTATAAAGAAAAAGTATATACCCAGGACTTACTCTAATCTTGCTTTGTGAGCTGTTTACTAGAGTTTTCAAGATTATTATGTTACTCGAACAAAAAAGTGATATAATTTTGTAGCCCTGTACTAATTCAAATAAGGCATTTATAAAACAATAACAAAAAATACCCATCAACAGACCAATGGATATACAAACTGTGGTATTTATACACAATGGAATACTATGCATCTATAAAGTCCAACAGCACGGAGGCTTTTATGGGCAAATGGAAGAAGCTTGAGAACATCATGCTTAGTGAAGTGAGTCAGAAGCAGAAGGTGAAACATCAAATGGTCTCTCTGACATGAGAGACCCAGATCACGACTCTAATGGAACTTAAAATGAAAAACAAAGTGAACCAGGGGGGTACAGCAGTGAGGGAGGGAAAAAGGGGTGGGTAAGGGGAGGGATAAAAGGAGAGTGGGAAAGTCCTTGTCACCTTGACAAGATATGTAGGTGCACAAAATGCTAAACTTCATTGTAAACCTTAAATTTTGCACTTTTACATATCAATAGAATGGGGAGAAAAAAACTACTTAGAGGAAAGGCTTGAAATCAGACCTGTAGGAGGGGAGATTCGGGCATGTGAGTATGTCCAAAAACAATGCAACAAACACAGAGTTTGGGGAAAAAAGTGAAAACTGATTTAGCTACACCATAGAAAGGACCTGCTGTTGCTGCTGGAATAACGAAGCAAGCTACCAGAAAGGATGCAGGAGGAAGAGAAGTAGACAGCAAAGGTTGAGCTCTGCCGCTGCCTCCAGCCACGCCATCTCTGTGAGCTCCCTCTCTGGGCAGAGGGCAGCATGGAGCCCATTAAACAGAAAGAGGGATGTCAGGATTTCACAGGATCACAGAGCTGGGTTTAGATGGGGAAGATTGGAGCAGACTGGTGAAACATTAATTATTTGCCATAACTGTCACCTTTGTGAACTATACAGATGTTTTTTCCAGTGGCAAAATATACTGTGTATGAATTGACAGTGTAAAATTTGCTAGAAACTGTAATACATATGAAAGATAAATAATACATGTTCTTAACGATAATATTCTCCTACATTGTAGACAAAGAAAATGAACAGATCATTCACATAAGAAGAAATAGAAATAGATAATAAATATATGAAGATTACTGAATTTCACTAACAGTGAGATTTGAGCTAAATTGATCTTCTGCTCTTGATCTAGAATGTCCACACAAATCTTAGGTGCTGAGAGGCGAAGCTATTGGAAAATAAGTGGGTCCACTAATGTGTTCACCACTAAATGCCCCTTAGGAGGCGAAGGCTACTTGGGAACAGTGACTGTTGCTGGGACTGGGCCTGTGGAGGGAGGGTATGTCTCCCTGCCCGGCTCCTTCATTCTTAGTCTGTTTTCCAACTGCCATGGGTTGAGTATCTTTTCCTTTGTGCCCTTCTACAATGCAATTTCTGCCTCAGAAGCCAGCAACCACGGGTTGAAATGTAGCTCAGTGGTAGAGTGCTCCCAAGTTTGATCCTGAGGATGTGGAGAGTTTGAGACTCCAAAGGCAGAGTAAAGCTAGAGGTCAAATTTGTGTATCATTAATGTTTGGATGGTAACTTAAACTTGGACCTAGAAAAGAATAGAGAACTTAGGGAAAGGAGTTAGAAATGAATTTTAAAGTCTCCAACATTTAAAAGGAAGTGAAAGATGGATCATAAGCAATACTGATAATTAAGATATTTATACTTCACTATCTTTACTATTTCTCACAAATAGTTTTAAAGAAAAAATTATTAAATGAGAAATTACAGATACACAGAACTTTCAATACATAATAAAAATTCTCTGTTGATAGAATTTATCAATTTGAATCCCATAATGCCCATTTAAACTCCCTTTTTCCTTTACTCATTTCCAAAATAGACATTATCATTTTTAATAAATATTCTTTTTTTTTTTTTCTTTTTTTGAGTCAGGGTCTCACTCTCTATCCCAGGCTGGTTGTGGACTCACTATAGCTGACTTTGGATTAATTAATATTCTTAGGCAGGTTAATTTATTTGCATATTCTTATTTTATCAAACATGTTCAAACTTATGAAGTTCAAATAGCACATTTAAAGTCATGTAAGCCTTTAAGATCGTGTTTATCAATTGGGTGTGATGGCTCATAACCGCCATCCCAGCTTTGAGGGAGGCTGATGCAGGAGGAGCGCAAATTCAGGCCCAGACTGGGCAAATGAACAAACTTAGCAAGATTCTGTCTCAAAATAAAAGTAAAATGGCCTGAGGATGTAGCTTGGTGTGAACACCTTGAGTTCTATCTTCAGCAGCACGATATAGAACTTGTTTATAATACTGAAGAATGATTATAATATTGAAATATAGCAGTTCAGGTCTTAACCACTATAACTGTATTCTCTAGAGAAAAGACTGTTATTCCTCTGTTTGATTTTACATAATCTTAATATTTTTCATATACTTAACTAGAATGCATAAACTATTGTAAGTTGTTATGTCCTTGTTAGATACTCTCTTTTAATTTCTCATTTATTATGGATGATTATTAAGTTCTGAAATAGCCTCCTGTACTCTTCACCCCATACTCCTAATGTAACATGTCTGGTCACATCAACACTCTGTATCTATATTAAGATTATGTTCATAATGACCAAATCAAAGACAAAGTCACCTATCAAGTTTGGGCTTATTTTTTTGTATTTCACTCAATTAACAATTGACTTTTTATTTGCTAAATTTTATTTGCATCTAATGCAAATATCTCCCATATGCCTTTGACAACTTTTCAATTTAATTTTCTGTATATCTTAATAAATTTATTATTGCTCTGGAAAAATATTGGGAGGGACACAGAAGAGACAGCAGTAGGTGACAAGACTCATATTATCTGTCCCACTGTGTCACAAAGAAGGCGGCAATTGAAATATTCAGAAGACAGGAATAGATGACACAGACACTTTATGAATATATTTGTTATCAAGCATTTTATTATGATTCTATAATATATTGATTCTGATGTTATTTCAATATAATGCTGGATTCAGTTTGTATTCTAATTTATTAAATCCATATTCTGAAATAAAATTTTCTGTCATTTAAAAATTTCATATTATTTTCTTTGCCACATCTCAATTTCAGTGCCTCACTAACATGGAAAACAACCAGGGTATCTTTTCTCTTTTCAGGTCCTGCAGTAGTTTAAGCATTACTGACATTACCATATTCTTTGAAAGAAGAGGGGACTCACTTTATAAATATCTTCTGCTCCCAGAACCTGTTTTAGAGGTTATGCTTTCAGTGATTTCCATTTTTTCATTCATTTCTTCATGGTTCCCTTAAAATTATCTACTTCTTTCCTTAAAATTTATTCAATTCGATTAACTTGTGATCATCTCAATTTATTCTTTAAGTAAAGACTAAATGCTACTTTCTAGGCATTGGTCTTTGCTGAGCCCTGCTTTTTGATGAGGGGAAGAACAGTACCTTTGAGGTGCCCTCCTATTGATCTTTTCTGTACACTAGATCTTAGGAAGGATGGCAGTCACTTAATTGGGACAATTAAATGCATTGGGATCTCAGAATGGCAGGGGCTAGGTAACAGCACTTAACTGCCAAACACAGTGTGGCATACTTACAATAATAGATAGCAGAGGCAAATCAGTGATCACAGTGGTTTGACAAGTGTGGCTGAGATTTTGGCTAATCAATCATGATGTTCCCAGAAGTGAAATAAAACACCTACTTAATTTTTACTGTATTTATACAGGGACGATTTGGGGCAAATTAACAAAATTTACCTCAAATAGTAGCAACAGACTACCACACTCCCTCAATTATTCTTCAGACCAGAATGAAAGGGAGGCCGGGACCCTTTAGAGAGGGATGCTACTATAACTACAGTACAAAGTTACACTATCAATACCTCTCATGTCCTTCCCCAGAGGAATGTATGGCCTTTTGCCAAAATAACTGCACTTTGGGGGAAAAGAAATGATTACATACCTCAGGAACTTGTGGACATTGGTTCTAAATGAATGCTGATTCCATCATGGCCCTCCAACAAGAGTAGAGAGGCTTTCGGAGGTCAGGTGATCAACAAAGAATTAACCAATGTCCAGCTCACAGTGGATCAAGTATGTCTCTATGTCGTTCCTACAGTCATTCCCCCAGCTCAAGAATCATAATTGGGATGGATACAACCACTACTTGGTAGAATTCCCCGTACTGGTTCTCTAAACTGTGATGTGAGGCCTATCATGACAGGAAATACCAAAGGAAAGGTATGGAGTTGGCGCTACCTAGAAAAAGAGCAAATCAGAGACAGTAATGTATCTCTGAAGCCACTACAGAGATTAGTGCAAACATGAAGGACTTCAAAAGGCAGGGGTGGCGTTTCCCACAGTATCTTTATTTGATTCTCTTATTGGCCTGGGAAGAGGGCCGACAGATCTTGGGAAGTGAAAGTGGATTATTGTAAGCTCAATCAGGTGGCAAATTCAATTGTGGCTTCTATGCCAAATTTGGTTTCCTTACTGAACAGATTAACACATATCCCTATATCTAGTATTCAGCTATTTATTTGCCAAGTGCCTGTATTTCCATACCTATCCAAAAGCCCGCCAGGAGCAATTTGCTTTCAGACAAGAAGGCTAACAGTATAACTTGACTGTGGTACTTTGGGACTATATCACCTCTTCATTCGTGTATCTGAACTTACTTTGTAGGCACCTTGATTGCCTCTCTTCTACAAAAATTGCATTGGTCCATTAAATTGATAACATTGGGCCAAGTGGGAAAGAGGTAGCAACTACCTTGGACTTTTTGGCAAACCATTTTTATGTCAGAGCCCGAGACAACCAGCTAAAATTTGAGTGTCTTCTACTTCGTTGAAATTTATAGACCAGCAATGTGAGGCATGCAGAAATACTTGTTTTTAGGTGAAATACAAGTTGTTGTATGTGGTCCCTTCTACAATCAAGAAAGAAATACAATGCCTAGCAGGCGTATTTGGATTTTGAAGGCAATGCACTCCTCATTTGGGTATATTACTCCAGGCCATTGACTTAATGACTTGGAAAACCACTAGTCTTCAGTGGGGCCAAAACAAAAGAAGACTCTGCAACAGATACAGTCTACTATGCAAAGTGCTCGGCCACTCTGCCCGTATGCTCCAGCAGACCCAACGAAACTGTAGTTCTTAGTGGCAGATAGGAATACTCTTAGAGACTCTGACAGGTCCTCTTGATGAAGCAGAGTGGAAACCTTAGGATTTTGGAGAAAGGCGCCTGCACCCTCTGAAGATGATTCCCCCTTTGAGGAACAGCTCCTGGCCTGCTTCTGGACCTTAGCAGAAATGGAATGCTTGACCATGGAACACTACATTGCCATGCCACCTGAGCTGCCCATCATGAATGTGGCGGGATCTAACTTGCCAAGTCGTAACACTGGACGTGCAAAACAACAATTTATCATCAAATGAAGGTAATATATGAATGTGATTGGACTCTAAAGGCTCAGAAGATGTGACTACATTGTACAAAGAAGTAGCCCCAACATCTATTGGGCCCATTCGTGGTTGCCTGACTTCCATGATCTGGCATGAACCTATGACTTCATGGAGTTTACCTTATATCTGATCCAACTGACAAAGAAAGACTAAGATTTGGCTTACAGATCATTCTGTACACTAGGCTGGTGCCACACCTAAATGGCCAGCTGCTCTGCTACAGCCATTTTTCAGGATATCCCTGAAGGATGGTGGTGAAGGAAATTGTCATAATATACAGAACATTGAGCATGTTCACCTGGTTGTACATTAAGCTTGGAAGAAGAACTTGGCCAGATATATGTTCATATACCAGTTCATGGGCTTTAGCCAATGGTCTGACTAGATGGTCATGAACTTCAAACAAACATGATGGAAAACCTGGTGAGAAAAATATCTGGGCATGGGGTATGTACACGGAACTCTCCATATGGGTGATGAATGGAAAGATATTTTTCTTGTGGAAATGCTCACAAAGGATAACTTTAACAAAAGAGGACATTAATAATCATGTGAGTAGCATGACCCCTTTTGTAAGCAGAAGTTAACTTATTTTTTCCTCAGCCAATTCTCATTGTTCAATAGACTCATGAACTAAATAGCCATGGTTGTAGAGATGGAATTTATACAATGACTCAACAATGTAGATTTTCACTCATCAAGGCTGACATGGCTACAGTCACTGCTGAATGCTCACTCTGCCATCAGTGGAGATCGACAGTGGGTCACCATTTCTTGGAATGATCAGCATGCAACACGGTGGCAGGTTGATTATACTGAACCACTTTTATATGGAAAATGCAGTGTTTTGTACTTATGGGAGTAGATGCTTACTCCTGGTAGAGATCTGCCTTTCTGGTACATAATACTTCTGCCAACGTTGCTATCTGAGACCAGAATGTCTCACACACACACACAGCACTGCTTATGACTGAGGAAGGCAGTTCATGGCCCAAAATGCAGCAATGAGAGCTTGTGCTTATGAAAGTCATTGGGTATTACCATGTCCCTCCTCATGCAGAAACAGCAGCATTGACAAAATAGTGGAATAAACTTTTGAAGATGACATTATAGCACCGACAAGGAGTTAAAGTTTTCTAGAACCTTACTATTTAGTGGCATTGTCCAGAAGGCTCGCTATTCCCTGAACAGGGATCCAATATATTGTGCTTTTTCTCCTATAGACAGGATTTATGAGTCCAGGAATCAAGGTGAAGAAATACTTGAAATACTTTTTTTTTTTTTGCTTCCAGTTCCCACAACTTGATGCTGTTCTGGCCTAGAAGACTTTGTTCCGGACCATGAGACACTACAGGAGAATGTAGGAAAAGCTTGTACAAAAGGTGCAACAATAATTTCATTCAACTGGAAGCTAAGACTTACCCTGGTCATTTTGGGCTCCTCAAGCCTCTATGATAACAAGTTACAAAGGGATTTCTGTTGTTGGCAAGAATGATTGATCTAGAATACTAAGTAGAAATTGAACTAATATGCCATAGTGGAGATAAGAAATAATATAATTGTAATTAGAAGATCTGGTAGTCATCTTCTAGTATTATTGTATGCTGTTACTCAAGTCAATGGAAAACTAAAACAATCCGATCCAGGCGGGATGACAAATGGTTCATGAATTAAGCTGTGGGTCACCAGACCAGTCAAAGAACTAACAAGACCTGTTGAGGTGCCTCGTGAAGGCCAAGAAAACACAGAATGGGTAGAAAAAAATAATCATTCTATAAGTACCAGCTATGGTCACATGACCAGTTGCTGAAATGAGGAATTGCACACACACACACACACACACACACACACATACATATCCAGATATGAAGTGAACATACTTATTTTCTTTGTAACATAACATTGATTTACTACCAGCACTTGTTAAACTTACATCATAATACTTACATCATAATGTTTAAGCCACGGAACTTCAGGGGAAGAGTGAGCACGTCCCAAAGAGAAAAATCTCTGCCTTCTATTTTAGGAAGGAAATTAGTGTTTTTCTAGCTATACATGGGATAGTTGTGACACAGTATGTCAAATTATTAATTTAGCTAGTGTATTTGGAGATTAAGTATGGTTTAAAGAGATGGGTCTAGTAGTTAAGTGGGCAGGGGGTGAGTTTGCGCATTATCCAGGCTCTATCAACTTGAGATGGATTAGGAAACACCCTGCTGACCTGTGGCACAGAGTTTGCATACACTTGGGTGGCTGACATGTAGGCCAGCAAACTAAAGAAAAAGACCCCCTTTAGATGTGGGTGGCATCAACCAAAAGATGATAATTTCAACTGAATAAAAAGAAAAGGACAAATGCTTAGCTTTGTGTGATGGAGCTCTTGTCCTCACTAGTGCCTCTGGACGTAGATCTGCAGTACTCACATACACCAGCTATTCTGATATTGAGCTTCCGGATTTTCAATTTCAGATTGCTGTCCCACCCTTGATCCTCATCTGAGCAGCTGCTAGGTTCTCAAGCTTTGCCATGAGCCGACTGGTGTTTTGGACGTTGCCTTCTGATCTCACAGATGGCTATCGTGATGCTTGACTTCCTACTCTGTAAGGTAACCTAACAAAGCTCTATATGGTTCCTATTGATTCTGCTTTCCTTAGAACTCTAATAAAGTGCCCAATTTGCTCTTACATATACTTAATATCATTTCAGTGTATTTCAGACTATATTCCTCTTCCTCTTCATATTGTAATTTTCTTTTCATCCATATGTACTTGTATCTTGGCCCTTTCTAAGTATGTATGATGTCCTTTTGAATCTTCTTCAGCACCTTTTAAAAATGTGTCTGTCTAATTCATGTGGAAAATGATTTCCCACAGAATATTCTCTGTTTAGCTCTTCTACTTCCACAATCCACTGCTTCCATGTGTTTTGTTGACTTTTTTCCTTGACTTCAGCCTCAACATAGGTTTTGTGTCCAGCTGACACCAAATTTGCCTTGCTCTTGTCTCATGGATGTTCATTTTATAATTTATAAGTGAATTTTTTCTTTCCATCGTTAATTTCTGTCCTTGAGTAGAAATCAGGTTGTTACCACATTTAGATCTCACTCTGTTTTTTTTTTTTTTTTTTTTGGTAATTTGTAATACAGCCTAGTATTCCCAACATCCCAGTATCCATTAGTCCTAATTTCATCATATTTCCATTGTCTCTTTGTGCTGATTTACATTTTTCACAATCACATACTTTATGATAAATATGTCCACTGTCCACATATTCTTACCTACATCTTATCCCTAAGAACTGTACAATTGCCTGAGACATAGTAAATAACAAATGTGTGAATTAACATATAAGCAGCTTCACAATCAATTTATAATTACTGATAAGAGCTTATTATTACATTTAGTAGGAGTAAAAGAAAAGGTGTATATCAATTTTTAGATAATATTTTGTTTATTTGTTATGTGTTTCTGCAAAATTTTCATATATTGTATGGTTGCTCACTTAGGTAAAGTTATGATAGGACAGAAATGTGCACTTTTTTATTTATCTTCACTACCACTTCAAGACTGGAAGCCTTCAGAATGGCTATAATGAACATAGCTAGAATATAAATTATTAAAGTGACCAAAGCTTTACCATTTCAGAACAAACCTCAGTAAAATAGTTAATAAATCTCATAATAAGCACAGACAGAGCAGAATCCCACAGGGTCTAAACACGAGTTTGAGGTAAGATATCTTTCCTTGAATCTGGTAGTTGCTATTTGACATCAATGATGTTAGTATGATAAAATACAGGTAGGTCATTTATTTTTATTTGGCACTGAGAAATTAAAATGCCATTCATCTTCTGAATTTACTTTTTTTTCATTTTATAGTGCCTGAAGATACCTGAGTTTAAAACTTATAGAGTTTAAAATGGGACTGATGTAGATTTGCTATTTTCTTTTTTAATGTTTTACCCTCTGGAGACCATAAAGTATGGTGGAAACATCAAAAATATATGCAACTTAATATAAAATTTTAAGGCCCTTATTTCTTATTAGGCATATAAGACATTATCATCACTACACATAATTAAACTATGAAGGCTTAAACAGACATATTGTTATTGCTGAAATTATGTTAAAAGTTAAAACCTTAGTAATATATTTTATTTTTATTACATTGAAATGAAGTGAAAGTACAGACCAATAAGATGCAATGTCGCTATCAAACGTTTACATTGTATGGGAATGGGGTTATGGCTATCATCAAATATATTTTAAGTCACACTGTTAAAAAGGTAGAATGAATATTTAGTAATAAAAAGAATGGAATCCTGGCACTAGCAATAAGATGTTTGAAACAGGAGATTATTATGTTTAGTGCAGGCAAAGATCACATCCGAAGAGCTGATCTCACAGAAGTTGAAAGTGGAATAGTGGTTGTTAGATGCCAGGGCAAGGGAGTGAGGGACAGCTGAGGAAAGACAGCTGGGTACTAGGTTAGTGTGAGACACAAGGAAAACTTTCTGGCGTACTATTGAACAGTGGGAAAGACAGCATATTATACATATCAAAATTCTGGGGGAAAAGATTCTGAAAGTTTTAACCATAAAGAAACGATTAAGTGAGTAGATTAAATATGATTAACCTGATATAAGCATGTACATGTATCAAAATTACTTAATATTTAACATGCATAATATTTGTATTTTAATATGTCAGTTAAATTCAAAAACTAGAATGATTTATGAAGGCAAAAAAATGCAATCACGCATGTTTGGAGTAATTTAAAATTTTAATTTTGAAAGCAAGTGTATTTTATAATTAAACTTTAAGAACGGACATGCTTTCCAGAAGGAGAAAGGGAAGACAGAGTTCAAGGCAAAGAAACAAAAGTCAGAGGCCCGGAGGAGGATAAGCTTCCATCGTGGATAAATGTCAGGCAGGAGTTCCGCCTGGCTGTGACACTGAACATGCCCACCTCACCTCAGCACATAATTAGATAGATAGGTCACTGGGGCGGGGGAGCCTTAAATAACATAATGAGGAATTTTTCTCCAATGTAGTAGATGGTGAGATATCCTAGGGAGTTCATGATTATGTGACTGGCATGATAGAAATAGTGCTTTCTGCAGTCTGCATAGTCGAGAGAAACGTCCTGAGCTGCTGGGTCAGAAAGGAAGCAAAAGAACATAGCTAATAGGGTAAAGATGTGCAGACAATGTGAAGGGGCATCCCCAGAATTTAACAGATAATTGAATACGTGGGGAGAGCAGGGAGTAGAAGCAAAGGAACGCCTCCCACTCCCGGACACTGCTAGAATGATTACCTAAAAATGACTTTGGCCCCGGCTCAGCAGATGAGAACGCAGAGACCTTCACAATACCTTGGCCTTCTTTCTCTTTGTCTTACTCTTTTTTTTATTTTATACTTGAGTCATATCAAATTTCACATGGTTTCAAGAATTCTTGACTTATAAATGATGTCTATGGCTTACAGTTTTTTATTTTTAAATGCTCAGTTCCAACTAAAGACTCCAGAGAAGTACCCATCACATGTGAAATATTTCTTCCAACTTTCCTCATACTATATGAATGACTTTCTCCTTTGAGGTCAGATGGTTTCTGGTGATACCTGAACACAGAATGTGTGGCATGTTTCATTTTCACACTGGTCAGCCTTCTCCTCTGACACAAGATCCCTGATGATACTGTTTATTCTGCTGTGTAATCCCCTGGGCATAGTGTAGCACTTGACAAGGAGAAGGTATGAACCGAATGGTAAAGGAATTAACAAATATAAGTACAAAGTAACATTGACACCTCCAGATCAAGTCATTAGAAAACAAAATTGTCATTTATCAAAATAGAAAGTGAGAAGTAGGCTGAAGAACTGGGGTAGAAACCGAGTGAGTTTAAGAACAGGTAAATAATTGTAAATGTGAATATGAAATGGGAGCAGAGGACTTAGTTATCTCTGGCATGATGAAATTAGTCTGGAATATAAAAGGATTCGATAAGAAAAAGAAAGGACAGAAGCAAGATGAAGAAAGAATATAAAAAGCTGCCATAGGATGTTTATTATTTTCTTGATGAATTATAAATGAGGCATTTTTATTGATTTAAAGGTAGTTAAATAATGTTGTGAGGTATGAGAAGAGAATAAAACATGAAGTCACTAAGTCAGGTGATTCTTTTTAGAATTACAAGCTAAAGGAAGAGAAAAATTATTTGAAGCAGTAGCAAGACTGAGGACTTCTTGCATGTCATGACCTCTTTATGTTCTAAGACAGGGCAAAAATACATTGTAGGGAAGGAAACATTACAGATGTATACAAATGAAAAGACTGATGAAGTGAGGTCTCAGAAAAGGGAGAGATAAGGAATACTGAAAGATTACTGAGAAGAAAAATGGTTCTAAAGGGGAAACACAAGGCAGAGAAGAGGGATTAAAAAAAGAAACTTTAAAATGGAAAAACAAGAAAGTTAAAAGTATACAAGTTTGTACAGTTTTCTCAAAAGTGTATGAATTGAGACTGTTCACTGATAATTGGATGGTAAACCTAGTATTAGAGCTTTAATGGAATAGGAAAACAATAGCTATGTGAAAGGAAGCAAATATAAGATTCAAAAAATGACGCCCTCCCTGGGTCTAAAAGTAAACAATTAAAGTAGCTAAAACAATATAGTTTTGTGTATTTCTCTAACTTTCTTCAATAAGAGTAGTTGGGGGACAAAAATGTTACTAATGGATTCTTAGTTTTCTTTCATTGCTGTAACTCAGTGCCTGACAAGGACATATTAGGGGAGGAAAAGTTTATTTTTAGCTCACAGTTTTGGAAGGTCACAGTCCACTCATGGGTAACTGTGCAACACTGGAAGTAAAGGAGGAGGGTGCTCCGCACAGCATTGCAAACAGGAAGCCAAGTCAAGTCAAATACAAGAGGAAGGGTAAAAGTTCCATTTATCCTTCCAACTCCTACCCAAGTGATCGACCTCTTTTGGATCTAGCCTCAGTGTTCCCCCCTTCCAAATTTAAGCCCCCACCACACACCTTTAATCCATCCCACATGCCTGTAATCCAATCTACATGCTTGCAACCTATAATCTGCCGCACACCTGTAATCTAATCTACTCCTCAAGCGCAGATAACCACCTCCTAACAGCACGAGCACTGTTTCATAGAGAATCCATAACACCCAAATGCATGAGGCTTTGGGGACATTCCAGATTCAAACTACAGTACTGCGTTTCCAAAAATCAGGTACACAACAAAAGAAGAATGAAGGGAGGGTCATCTAGGCTGAGGTTCTTTCTCTGTTACATTGTGATCCCATGGGAAGAGCCACTAGATCCCGATACAGAGTGTTCAGAAAACGAACTGGGTGCTGACAGAGCTGCAATAGCAAATGTAGGCTGGACATATATATCTCTAAGTATTTCTTCCACTAAATTAAACTATCCGCATAGCCATTTGTGGAGGTGAAAAAGGCAACTGATAGAAAAGAAAAAATGGTGTCCTTGACTCAGAAGAAATACTGAATGACCCATACATGTAGAGGCTCCATCCCTAGCCTACCAGTGGGTAATTTCCAATGACCACCTTTTTGGAAATGTGTCTATGAAGGAATCGAAAGATAAAATCTCAAATATTCTTCTAACACTTTCTTCCCAGGAGGAAAAATTCCCTCCTCTCTGTGGAACTGTTATATTGTAGAACTAGTGTTCTTTCTGAATAGACGTTAGGACAATTGATATTATTGACCACAAGTATGGCTGACTAACCCTGAGTTTCAAGTCAGCAAGTCTGATGATTTGGAAAAAAAAAAAAAGTCAAAGAAAAAACTAAGAGCATAATATAAATTTTCCAATTATTCACTCCAACTAGAAATTTCAGAAGCAAAGATCCAGTTAATTCAATGTCAAAGTTTGAGATTATGATAATCGATGGTAGAGCTATTATAAGTGATGCTGAGTTGTAAAGCCTGTCTGAATGATGGCTGAGGAAAACAAAGTGGTGGTGCTTAAAACTGGAAGTGAGCAAGCGAGGGGCTACTGGGTTAGGAGTGTGGAAAATCTGTACAGATGCTGACATTGCTAAGCACAAAAGTAGGCTGAGGATTATAATTTAAAGTGATTTTAAGGAATATAATGCTTGGTCCTTTTTCGGTTAAATGTGAGTCTTTTGAGGAAGCACTATTATTATAGAATTCAGGTTTTTAAAGCTTCTCAGGTTATTCTAATTCTATAGGATTGAGAACTACTTTATCTGGTAATGGCAAAAGAGAAAAGTAAGGTGAAACAAATATTAAAGACAGTGATGATGTAACATGTTGTCCTAAAAACAGAATATAGATAGGAAAGAATAGGGAGAAAATAGATAAAATTATTAAGATCACTGAGTAGAAGAAGTAGAACAAAAGCATGATATTGGTAAAAATACTAAAATAGTAGAACAAAAGGTCTGCTGAGTCAGGGAACAAGAGGAATGGGGGGAAAAGGAAGGGAAGATTTAGCAAATCATCAGACTTCATTTCAAGAAAAAAGAGTAGAGAAGAGAAATTATTTATGGAAAAGTAAGGATAAGTGATCCTCTTTATCATATTGTTATTGTTTAGAGTGGACTCTGGGACAGATAGGCAAGAGCTGGATAAATTAAAATGGCAAGAGACCAAAAAATGACAAGTGGAAACTTTCCAGCCCCAGCTGCAAGATACTGCAGCGGTATCAGAGCCAAGAGCGAGGGGCAGGGAGACTCAGGAGGAAAGCCAAGGGCCACAGACAAATGCAAATGCTGATCAGGGATACTGCAGTGAAGGGAAAATGAGAGAAACCGGGTCTAGAGCGCTGGAGCCGTGATCTGGAGCTAGACGGAGAGTCAGAGAGCATCTTGAAGTGATACTGCTTTCTCCAGCTCAATTAGCTGCACGCTGAGAAGGTCACACTCGGCCCTGCCTTCCCTCCTTGCATCTTCTCTTTCTTTAAGAAAACTGCTCTAAAGATGAAGTACTAAGTAAGTGGGAGAAAATGCTAAGCAAGCATTGAGATTGGAGACAGATTTAAGGGGCAGACTGAAAACCGTGAAGAATTGGAGAAATGAATGCTTATTAATTTTTCTGAGGCTGCCATAAGAAGACAGCACCAACAGGTGGCACAAGGCAATAAAGGCATGTTCCCTCATAATGGTGGAGACGAAATGCTGAGATTCAGGTATCTTCAGTGTCACCACTGCTCTTCACAACCTTTTCTACTGTCTTGTTTAGCTTCTGACGATGTTCCTTAGCTTGCCCATGCACCTTCCCCTACTCTGCCTCCTCTTTGGGTGTCTTTCCTTATTACGATACACCACTCTTGTTTAATTAATCTATCCAACTGCACAATGAGCTCATTATAAGTGATTTCATCTACTCACACCCTATTTCCAAGCCTGCGCCTTTAGAAATAGACTCAAGTACTGGATGCTAGCATTTGAACAACTCATTTTGGTGCACACAATTTAACCGACTACTTAAGAAGAGATCTCAATTGAATTGTGGTATTTTTGAGAGGCAACAAGAAACAAATGGTTATTAAATATATATTCTCATATTTTTATGAGTTAAATGCATGTCCCTATTCATTTTTACACTACTTGTAACCTTGTATTGGAAAATATCTGAGACATGACTATTTCATATACAGTGGTTCTGAGGGTGTGGTCCTTGGCACATCACCAACACTGGAGAACTTAACAAAGTTTTGTCATAGACCTACTAAGTTGGAAACTCTGGGGTGAGCCATCCATATATATATATATATATATATATATATATATATATATATATATATATATATATATTTCTACAATGCCTCATACAGCATCTGGTTTGAGAAGTAGGTACTTCTAGTGAAAGACTCTTACCTACAAGCAGAGAAAACAAATGGCAGGTAAGGGTAAGCATTGCATTTATTTCAGTTTTGGTACCTTAGCCTGAAGAGCTTGTGTATCAAAGAGTTTGATTAATTAGGAAGATAATCATAACAGTTTATTCTGAGCTCTTCTCAAAATTAAAAAAAAATATCTTTCATGTGCTTAGTATTTTTTAAAAGATCTTATTAGTTTTGTAGAACTTGTCTGTTGGGAAAGTTCTGTCACTAATATCACTTACTAAATTTGGCTGAAGGTTTACTGCTTCAAGTCTTCAGAGAATGTGGCTGCCAATAAGCCCTTGCCCTAAATTTTGTTTACTATATTGCAGGTACCCTATGCAAGTGATATAATTAAATTTTTACTAAAATCTTTTCATAAATATTATCACCACTTTAGGAAAAGCAAACAAATAGGACTAGATGCAATATGTAATATGTACCTATTCTCCATGTTTAGTGAAATGGTTAGGTATCTCAAATGCTAAAAAAATAATATTTTTTATAAAAATAATGAAGAAGCAATGACAAAAAGATATGAAAATTGCCCACACTTACAGGTGGGAGTGATAACAAATAAATATTAAATCCAATATGACTGGTTGCAAGATCTACAAGCATTCAACTCTCTAGCACTTTGCCTCCCCTTGCAGACTTACACTGTGTCCTAAACTAAGAGGTCTACTGTTCTAAATTCTCTTCTCTCATCTAAAACGAAACAAAACAAAAAAATTGAGTCCTAGATATGGCCTAATGAAGTCAATGATTTCTTTTTGATATCCATCTCAGAAATTCTTCTGTGGAAAAATTTTGTCCTAAAAGAAGACAAAATAAGTGACAAAAGCCAAAGATTTATATGAAGTCCCACACTGTCTTCACTTGTCAATATAAAGATCAGTTTTTACCCTAGACATTCTAGATATTGCCTGAAATTTCATGGGAATTTTAATACAATGGTGAAGCTCTTGCATTAATGCCTTTGCTGGAATTCTCTATCTTTCTAATTGTGTTAAAAACTGCTATGCATATGAAAACATTTTGACTGTAGTAAAATTCAGTGTTTAAACATAGATTCAGAGCACAACAAATTATTTAAACACAGTGATTTCCTTAGCAGATTGTGAGATTATTATTCTCAAAGGCAATGAAAAATAATTTGGTGAGTATTTATAGCTCTTTTATGGTGCCCTACATATTATACAATGTGAGATTTGCTGAATGCATGAAAGGGAACACAAGAAAGCTCAATGGCGCCTTCTAATGGTGAGGTGGCAAGAGGAAAACAGTACTGTTGCTTCTTCCTCAGTGGTTGGAAGATCTGATTTTGGTTTCTGTTTGTTTGTTTTCTTTCAGTGATTATCTTTACTTTTGACTATACTTAGACACATCTTGGGCTTATAAAATCAATGGAAGGGCAGAGAACTGAGGTGCCCTGAAGGGTCAGATATTGGTTCCACAAGGTACACAAAGAATGATCACCATCCCTATGGCATCTTCTTTCTGGTTGTTACTAATTTCCTCGTTGGTAGGGAGGGCAAGGATGTCAGCATCTTATCCTCCTTTAGCTGATTCACTTGTGTCAATGGTTTTTGGCAATCTGAAAGATATTTCTACAAAGAAATTATTTTGAAAAGGGCACGAAGTTATTTTGAAAGGATCTTAAAATTTCATATAGAAATGTTCTGTAAGTAAACAGGTAATACATATGCATTATTTCATTGCTTCAAATGACAAAATGACTATAAATAAATTTCTAAAGAATTATTTTCTGACACAAATATACCATATTCATAGGGCCATCTCATGAGGTCAGAGTTGTTCAACTTTTTAGAGGGGGAAGCATGAAACAAATGAACTCGCAGTTATCAGACTAACAGGGAAGGAGGAAAAGCTAACAGACTAATCCTTCATTACTGAACTTTTAATCTTTGCCAGATATCTTCTGAGATATCTCTCCTGATGATAATGGTTCCTCCTCTTCTGAAAATAAATGCCCCTTTGATCTGTAAGCCACAGAATCCTGTGGATAAGCCCCCTTTAGGAATACTCTGCCTTCTTGCCTGTGCAGGTCTAGTCCAAGAGCACTAGACCCTTTTTCAAAAATAAGCTGCCTCTCTTTGCTAAGGTTCTCGAGAGAACAGAGACGGAAACAAAAATTATTATGCCAATGCTTTATTTGGAAAGTGCAAATTTAGAGCAATTTGGTTATTAAAAAAAGATAAACATAGAGCAGGGATACATGGGAAAGGAAGCACGGTTGTACTAAATATTACACAGGAGGAACAGTGAGTTGCTCCATGGTTACATCCCTTTTCATGTGAGACTTCTGTGGACAGGGTACAGCAGACACTATAAATCTGAGTTCACCCATAGGAGGAAGGAAGTGATAGTCAGTTAACCTTCACTTCTTAGAAACCAAACTGCCCTGTACTTCCTGGGCATCCACATAATGAGCCTGATTCCACACCCTCCCTGTTGTGTTTGGTTGCTTCATTTCAGTCTGAAAGTGGACAGTGGAATCAGAATTCTGGACAGCTTGCTGGTCACCCTGCCTACATGGTGGTAGCCATCAGGGACAGGAGGGCTCTACATTGCCAAGATAAGTATTTGGGTGTCTAGAGACGGTAGCACTTTAGGCAATATATTAAGATGCATAGGATTTATATCTGAAATGAGACCATTTCCTAAACTCAGAATAAGACTTAAATTTCACTTTCATTTTGAGTTAGCCTCTTAGATGGATGAGACATAAAACTCAGAATCTGTGGGGCAAACCTTTCAGACACACATTCCAAGAACAGAGTAAAATCTAGAAGGGTAAGGAAAATATGAAAGTGAAGAAGACAGCAGTAAGGGACGAACTTCAAGGATCTCAGGGTTTTTCACCCTGGTTGCATTCTCAAATAAGATATAGCTAGTTGTATTGTCCCTAGTTACCCAGAGGCTTTCACAGATGGTTATTACTATTGAATATGTTTTTTATTTGTTCAACTTGGTTCTATTTATTTACATGTAGTGTCAAATTAATATCTATATCACCAAAAAAGCAAATATTATTTTGCCTTTCCTTAAACGCTACTTACTATTCTTACACCACACACTCATTCCTGGGCCTTAATTCATCCCAAGTTTCCCTTGCCACATACACATACAACTCTACATCTCCAACTCAGATCGCTTCTACATCCCATTCATTCAGGGCTCGAGTTGATGGTTCCCACTAATTATGTCCCAAAACAAAGTCACCATCTTCCAGCACAAGCCTCTCAAACTCATGTCTGGGTTCCTGCTTGTTTATTGACGATGTTCAACCAAAAGCAATCTATGTACTTACAAACTATTGTGGTTAAAAATCTTACAGTCACAGGCAAGGCACAATATGCAAGAATATGGCAAGAGGTCAAGTAGCTTGACAATGAATCTTAAAAGGAACAAGCTCAATATTTGAAACTAGTTTGTCAGGATCTGAATCCAATGCTCTTTTGATTATAACACACATACTGTCTCCAAATCATCCACGTAGAGGAACAAGTCTAAGCACGATTGAAACTGGTACCCATTAATTTTCACTTGGTCCAATTTTTAAATTTTGTTTAACTTTTTGCCATGTCTTTATTTAATGACTGATTTAATTTACAGCTAATTCTCATTTATTGGTAGGTTTTTTATCTTTTTGGATGAATATCTGTATAAAATGCTTAATCCCTAGATAAATTCTTTCTGTTAGCCAAATGTTTTAGACATAATTCTCCAAGATCAGGTGTTCTGTCTTCAGGTAGTGCAGACTAATTTTAATATCAATCTAAGCAAGCTCTAATCAAGAAGATAAACATGTCTCAAAAATTATGCATGGTGTTCTAAATTCAAATCGAAATGATTCTTGGATTATCTATACCCCAATGTTTTTCCTTTCCTTAAAATATAAATGTATGTGTGTTTTTATCTATGTACTCTACTATGTAAAATTTACACATTTAAATATATAAACTGCATGTTTGCATGTAAAGTGCATTCAAATATAGATGCATATATAGTTTTTTGACTCCACATAGGAGATACGGCTAAAAGATATTTCTTTTGCTAATCAGGCATAATCAAGACAGAATCTTTACTTAAGAAAATTAACAATTAGCATTGAAAAGTCTTAAACTAAAATACAGTTCTTGAATTTACAATGTGCTCTTTCTTCCTGCAGGCATCAGGATGCATTTTTCTTAAGTGTAACACATAAAAACATAAAGAGCGATGATGATGCATACTGAAATAGAAATACATCAATTTCACTTGGCTACCATCATGTTTGTGCTCTTTCTGTTGGATTTAATGACTAGGGCTGCTTTTCAATTTTTCCTGTCTTAAGGATATATGTTTTATTTTTTCCCCTGAGGGTACTTTTTTCTTCGCTATATTTGTATTTTATTTTGCAAGAAACTGTTTTTATTGGGGTATATAACATGCACACTGTAAAATACTGAAATTACAAGTGTTTACATTGACCATTTTATGCCACATGACATATAGGTCAACAGGACACCTAGGCACCTTCTTCTTGCTCTCCCAATCACTAGCTCCATGCAAAGTAACAATAATTTTGACTTTAGTAGCACAGATTTTTATTTTGTTTTGAATTTTATATAAATGGACACACAATAATTTACATTTTTAAGTTTAAATTTAGCTTGTAAGATTCATGTTGCATGGAACAGTGTTTCATTTTTATTGTAGTTTTATGGTATTTGAATGCATGGAATTGACTCTCTTATTGATTGATCTTACTGTTGACGGAAATTTGAAATTAGTGCATGTTTTGGCTATTACACATAATGCAGTTATTAATATTCTTGTTCCAGTCATTATACATCATTGCGTCCTAGGTGTTCCCACCTTTTTGACTTTGAGACATTGTAATGGATGTATACTAGAGTCTCATTATGTATTCAAGCAGCAATTCCCTGAAGATTGGGGATGTTGAACAACTTTCAATAATTATTAAATCTTTGAATATTTTTATAAATGTTCTCTTCAAATCTTTTGTTCACATCAGAACTTTTTCCTAATGCATTCTTCTTACATTTTATGGCAATACTTCTATACCTCTGTGCCCTACCATTATTTCCAGATACTATCTCCCACTCTGATTGAATTTTTTGTTTGTTAGTAGTTTCGGAAGCAAAGTAATATTTTGATTTTTATATTATCCAACTTACAAATCTTCTCTTTTGCTAGAAATACATTTTGTGACCAATTTAATATGTTCTTGCCTACCTAAAGATGATGAAATATCCTCCTCTATTATGTTATAGAAAAATTATTGGTTTAAATTTTAACTTCAGATACATAATTTATTTGCAATTAATTTCTATATGTAGTAGAAGTGTAGAGCAAAAGTTTATTTTTTTTCCATGTAGAAATGATATTTATTCTGTACCACTCCTCAAAAGCACTCTTTTGTTCCATTGTATTTTACCTTAGTTCACACAACTAACTGAATACATAGACTGGGTAGTTTACAAGCAATAAAAATGAAGCTCTCACAGATTAGTAGGACGGGAGCTGTGGTCACGGTGTCAGCACTGTTTAGTTCTAATAAGGGCTGCCTTCTAGGTAACAGACAACGATTTTCTGTTATATTCTCACATAACCAAAAGGAAGCAAGAAATCTCATTGAGATTTTATCTTTTATAAAAGGCTTATCCTATTCACTAGGGTATAGCACTCATGACCTAAGTATCACTTAAAAGCTCTACTTCCCAACACTGCCATACTGGGGAGTTAGGATTTCAATATATCAAGTTTAGGAGGTTATTCAATATTGTGCCCATTGCAAATACAGTGTTACCTTTGCTGAAAATCAGATTACAATATATACTTGAGAGTGTTTTTTTGTTGTTATGACAAAATACCTGAGATAATCAACTTAAAGTAAGAAAGATTTATTTTGACTTATAATTTCAGATGTTTTAATTGTGGTCAGTTGGCTCTATTGCTTTTAGGCATGTCACAAAACAGAAATCTCCAGTAGTTGGGTGTAGAAGAAAAGAATGATTCATCACATGGCAGCTAGGAAACAGAAAAGCAGAGAAAATGCATGCCATCCATGATCTTCTCGTAACTGACCACATCCCAGCAATGCCACAAGCTGGACACCAAGTCCTTCTTGGGGGATGGACGGAGCTTTGATAACCAAGCCATTACACATGGTCTGTAGTTCATGTCTGCTATTTTGCACTACTGCCTGGTTTATGTTTAAATCTCAATATCTGGTAGTTGACGGAGTTTTTTTTTTTTTTGACTACATTAACTCTCCAAATTTCTGTGTGATTTTTATATTGTATTTGTCTCTCAATGAAATTAGACTGCTTGAATTTTTATTATTTATACTGAATTTAATTTAAAAATTGATTCCAAAAAGATTGCTGATTTATTATAATGAATTATTCCGGTATACATATGTGACATACTTTTTACATGTATTTAAGTTTTTAGACATTTCTGTTAATTTTTTCTTTAATTTTTAGCATAGAAGACTTTATACCTTTCATTAAATTATTTGTTAAGTATTGGAGTGTTTGGTATCTTTAGTAGCATTTTATAATAAACTAAACGCTCTAATTGTTGTTCTTTGCAAGTCTTTAAAACTATCCTTTTTTTCTCTCTCTCTTCTAGCCAACAGCATCTCTAAAGAGGAAAAGGGTCAGTAACTATTATTAAAATATTTAACTTTGCAATGAAAAGTTGCGATGGTCCATCACAGCCCATAGGATTTTTGGGTTCACATTCACACATGAGCTAAGCTGCTGTATGAACACAACTATTTCCAAAATACAAATATATAAAATAAATAGACATTAAACCCAAAATGTGCTATGATTGAAAAAAATGGCTTTTTCTCTCCCTACTGTTGTAATGTGTCACAGTTTAAATTTTAAAAATTTTAAGAAAAAAACATAGCCTTCCCAAAGATAATACATTTTCTGTATTTTCTTCTACTTTTTATGAGAAATTTTTCTGATATCATCTTAGATGCAATATTTAAATACCTTAAATATCAATATTCCAGTTCATTTATCTGCCACCCAAATTTCCTCCAAATTCTTACATTCCTACCTACAAACATCTATTCTTATATTATTAAATTTATGGGCAATTTAATTCAACAGAATATTTCCCTAAATGGATTCCCTAGTCTAGTATTTCCCTTTAGCATCAATCTCAAATAATATGTAGCTGAAGGAAAGTTCTTGACAAATAATATTTGTGGAAAGATTTGTATTCAGGGAGAATGGGATTATTATAGGTGTAGGTGTGGTGTGATGTGATATGTTTAATAAGAACAAATCTCCCAGCAGTTTTCTTTAATAGAATTTAAAACTTAGAAAGAATGAACCATTCTTTTTAACGTTAGAGGGACCAGAAATAGTAACAAATTTCCTCATATTATTTACTAGCTATCTCTACTATTTTTGAAATAAGATTCGAATTGTCCTTTTTAAACTCTCTATGTCAGGGTATCTCAAGGAATATTCATTCTCAAAAAAAGGTACAACATTTTTGCTTGACATTTCCTTTTAGAATGAGTAACAACTGGAAATATTATGAGTTCTATATTTAGAAACATGTAACTAGGATAAAAAGCAATTTATTGTAAATAATGCTCTCTATAAATTCAGTTGATGAGTTTTGTAGACAAGAAGTTTTCCTGCACATACATATCGTGGCAAAGTTACAAATCCTTCCCTTCTCTCTTTTTGATCCTATACCTCTCCCCTCCAGTTCCACTATCTTCTACATTAATTCTATAAAATAATTGTGATCTGATTTTCTCATATCAGAGGAACCATTCACTATTTCACCTCTGCTTCTGACTCACTTCACTAAGTATTATGGTCTCAAGTTTCCTCCATTTACCTACAAACGCCTCCAACCTATCTGTCTTAATAGATGAGTAATATGCCATTGTGTATAAATATTACAGTTTGTGTATCCACTGGTCTATTGATGGGTATTTTGGTGCCTTCCACATTTCAGCTATTGTTACTTGTGCTGCTACGAACATGGATGTACATGTATGTCTGTTATATGAGGCTTTTGTCTAATATGGCTGCACTTATATTTAACGTGCTACGTATAGCTTCTTCACTGAAGTGATGGAGAAAGTTTCATACATTATGTATCTACTGACCTGTCCTTGCTTTTTGTATTTTCAACTATTTAAATTACAGAATGTTATTGGAAATCTTCCTGGCTTTTTAACTTTCTTCCAGAGATATCCCACTCTTCTCTGGGAATTGAGAAATCCTTTCTTTTGTTTTCACATGCAGCAGAAACTATTCAAAATTGTTTATATGGACAGACTTCTCTAGTTTCCAGGGTTACTGGTAAAACTTGGGCAAGTCAGGAGTTTACTAGAATAAATCGATACATTCAATTAAAATGCACTTTCTCTGGTTGATCTCTAAAATGATAAATCTAGAAAAATATTTGCAACAAAGCAATCATATTAATGTATGAAGAGTTCTTTAAGTCAAAGGGGAAAAAAGTCCCAGTAAGAAAATATGCCACCGACAAAAACAATCGACTGAAGAAAGAAATACAAAATTCCTGAAACATATAAAATGAACTTAACTGCACTCACAATCCACTATTAGTAGGAAGCTTTACAATCTTCCTCTCATCACACAGATTCCCAGGGCCCTGGTTCATATAAAAATCTTGTTTACTCTGGGCATTTTTCTGTTGTCTGTCTCATGTTGAACATTGTAGAAAGAACTAAGTCATCAGGTTTTGAAGTAAAACCTAATTTATAAAAAAGGAGTCTGAATCCTTGTATCTATGAGTGGAGGTAGAAGTTTTTAGAATGCTGAAGAAGAAAAACATAGGCCTGGACAAATGAAAGTTTGTTTGTCCTATTCTACCTGGTGCAGCTTCCCCCACTCCTGTCCCTTGGCTAGGATTGTAAGTCGATGCTGGGAAGAGGTAAACAGATAGAACTAACTGGAAGGGGACTGGTGAGTTTCTGTGTAAAGCACCTCTGAGTAATCCACCCTGCTGACTCATCCTTGGGCTGAGTACTTTGCCTGACTCATAGTTTATGGGAGAATGACACCCAGGCAATGAAATAGTCCTTGGATGCCTTCTGCCAAACAGTCCTTGCTTGGTCACATCTGTGAAGGCAGGAAGCTTGTAAGCTAGACCAGTGACAGCTCTGGTTAAACAGTCAAAAGGAAAATAGTAAGCCATTCTTCAAAAATGAAACACGAAAGGAATCCGATGCTTCTTACAAAGACTGCCAGTAATAAAAAGTGGTGCCAAGGGAAAAATGAAACCTTTTCAATGGCCTTACTACAATTAGCAGTAAAACAATATGCATGCATTAGAATGATTATAACCATTTGAAGCATTACAAAAGTCTATACAACACAAATATGCCCCAAGATTTTACGTTTTATACTGCGTAGGAAGCATCCACATAGACAGTTTGAGGGAAAGTAACAGTTTACTCAGCATCAAGAAAAAAACCTACATGGAATGTAATTTAATCACGTGAAATATGTAAAGGAAGCACATATAAATTGAGTGTTTTAAAAAAACAAGCTTTAATTTTTTAACCGAAATGGCATATCTTTAGAGTACATATAGCATGACTAATTTCTGAGGTCATTTTGACCTTTACTTTCCACACTACGAAGTACTATTCTTCTGTAAAGAAGTTCATGGTTTAATGGATAGGGTGTCAGGGAATTAAAAAAAATGAGACTAAGCAAGAATACTCTGCTTCTTGGTCTCTCTGTTATAAATAATGCTCTCATTAAAATTCTGCTTTGGAAGAAAGGCAAGTCCATTAGTCTGGGAGCTAATTTTTACTGGCTCCTTAGATGTATGCATATTAAAAATTCAGCTTTATAATTGCCAGTCATCAACCACCTAGTCGATGCTGTTCTTGGAGTTTTTAATTATTTACTTCATTTGCATAGGCATTCCAATTTATGATCAACCATTTAGTTGTCAAGGGACAGTTTAGTAATTTTTCTTTTACATTTTTATTTATCCCTTTTGTATTCTTAGGAAAAGCTCTGAGTCAGATCTTGTAGCACAATAAGTCTTATTAGGAAATAAACACTACAGCCACTTCCATGAGTAGTCTGTGGAAACCATGGTTACTGATAGAACTTGGGCAAATCAGAGCTTTATTAGAACAAATCGAGGCTCTACCGCCAGTTAAAATATTCTCTGAGTTCAGCGCAGTGGCTTGTGTGAAAATATCTAAATGGTACTGTCAATATCACAAGGGCTTATTTTTGTAATTGACTTTTGGGAGTGATTCTTTCCAGGAAAATAATAACAAAAATGGCATACTGAGCAACCAAATTAAGGGCATATTTTATTGATCATCCTCAAATTTTCACAGTCGCTTAGTAGGAACTTGTCATTCTTTCCATCTTTCAGGATATGAGTGAAAGAGACCACCAGAAGTTAAGGGAGTAGCTTTAATGGGAGAGTAGCCAGTGACAGATGAGGGACATCACTCTGTTGCAACCTTGCACAGGCATTCTTCAGTTATACCACATGGCTTCTATACAACCTCCAATTTTTTTCACCGCTTTCAAAAAAGCAGTAAAAGAATTAAGGGCTGTTGATGGGTATTTTGGTGTCTTCCATATTTAACTATCATTAGTTGTGCAGCTATGAACATGGGTATACATGTAACTCTGTTACATGTTGTTTTTAACTCTTTTGGGAATATTCCCGGAGGGGTGTCGCTGGATTGAAGGGGATATTTATTTCTTTTGAGAGATCTCCATACTGCTTTCCAAAGTGGTTGTACAAATTTGCATTCCCACCAGCAGTGCAGGAAGGTTCCTTTCTCCCCACAGCCTTGCCAGCGCTGATTACTATTTGACTTACTGATATAGGCCATTTCCCTGGAGTTAGATGGTATCTTAGTGTTGTTTTGATTTGCATTTCTCTTATGGCTAGAGATGTTGAACATCTTTTCATGTATCTATTGGCCATTTGAACTTCTTCGTGAGTGAACTGTCTCTTCATTTCATTTGCCCACTTTTCAATAGGATCCTTTATTTTGGTAGCCTTACTTTTCTTCAGATCCTTGTATATTCTGTTTATGAGCCTCCTATATGAGGTATTGGTGGTTAATATTTTTTCCCAGTCTGTTGGTTCTCTTATTACAGTGTTGATCATTTCCTTTGCTGTGCAGAAACTTTTTAATTTTAGATGATCCCATTTGTTAATAATGAGGATAATTTCTTTTGCTTTTGGTGTCTTATTAAGAAAGTCTTTGTCTACCCCTATGTCTTTCAGATATTTTCCTAAATTGTCTTCTAGAAGGTTCAGTGTTTCATTTTTCCCCCATTTTATTGATATGTATATGTGCAAAATTTAAGGTTTACAATGAAGTTTAGCATTTTGTGCACCTACTTATCTTGTCAAGATGACAAGGACTTTCCCACTCTCCTTTTGTCCCTCCCCCTACTCACCCCACCCTTTCTCCTCCCCTACCCAACCAGCCTGTTTCACTTTGTTTTTCGTTTTAAGTTCCATAAGAGTTGTGATGTGGGTCTCTCATATCAGAGAGACCATTCGATGTTTCACCTTCTGCTTCTGACTCACTTCACTAAGCATGATGTTCTCAAGTTCAGTGTTTCACTTTTAATGTAGGTCTTTGATCCACTTTGATTTGATTTTGGTGCATGGTGACAGGTGTGTGACTAGATTCATTCTTCTGCGTGTGGATGTCCAGTTTTCCCAGCACCATTTGTTGAACAGGCTGTCCTTTTCCAGTGTATGCTTTTGGCTTCTTTATCGAAGATTAAGTATTTGAGAGTATTTGGGTTTGTCTCTACATCCTGTCTGTTTTTGTGCCAGTACCTAATTGTTTTTACCATTATTGCTTTATAGTACAGCCTGATGTCTGGAACTGTAATGCCTCCTGCCTTGGTCTTGTTGCTCAGGATTGCTATGGCTCTTCTTGGTCTCTTTTGGTTTCATATGAATTTAAGAATTATTCTTTCAAGTTCTTTGAAGAAATTTGTTGGTATTTTGGTAGGAATTGTATTGTCTATATATCAGTTTCAGCAGTATAGTCATTTTGACTATATTTATTTTGCCTATCCAAGAACAGGGGGTACCATTCCATTTTCTGATGTCTCCTATAACTTCTTTCTTTAATGTAGTATAGTTTTCTTTACATAGGTCCTTCACTTCCTTGAATAGGTATACTCCTAGGTATTTAATATTTGCTGTGCTATTGAGAATGGAATTGCTTTTCTGAGATCTTTCTCAGTAAGTTCATTGCTAGTGTAGAGGAAAGCTATTGATTTTTGTGTTAATTTTGTAGCCTGTAATTTGGCTATTTTTTTATTATTTCCAAGAGTTTTATAGTGGAGTTTTTGGGGTCTTCCCTGTGGTATTTATACACAATGGAATAATATGCATCTATAAAGTTCAACAGCGTGGAGGCTTTTGTAGGCAAAAGGAGGAAACTTGAGACCATCATGCTTAGTGAAGTGACTCAGAAGCAGAAGGTGAAACACAAATGGGGTCTCCGATATGAGAGACCCAGATCACAACTATCTCATGGAACTTAAAGTGAAAAAACAAAGGGAAACAAGGGGGTGGGACTGGGAGGGATGGGATGGGAGGTAGGTAGAGTGAGGGCCTAAAGCAGAGCAGGGAAGGCCTTGTCACCTTGATAAGATATGTTAGTGCACAAAATGCTCAACTTCATTGTAAACTTTACATTTTGCACTTATACATATCAATAAAATGGGGAAAAATTAAGGGCGAATTTTTAAATTGATTTTTATTTACAAAATTTGTCATTTTTGCATAATCTTGCATCCTTTTCTCCAAGCAAGAGCTATTTTCCTATCACTGAAGAATGTTTTAGAAATGCTGGCTTATCCCTCTTGCAGTAGTGTGGATTTTACATTTGTTGGTCAGAGTGTGAGAGAACCAGGGAGGTAAGAGGGACTTGAAAACTAAACAACACCACCACAATTTGCAATCAGAAAAAATGCTACTTGAACAAAATCCTAACACTCACCTCCTCAAACAGACTGAGATGCATTAATAAAGACAATTTCTCCAAATCATTATGAACCATGCTTATAACTTTAGTTTTTTTTTTTTCCTCTTCCAGGAATACATACATACACCTATCTGCATAAAAGTCGTGTTAAAAAAAAGTCTCTCCCTAAGTTTTGATTGCATTTTATAAATATTTCATCTTAACTGAATCATACCTGATGAGGAAATTTGCCCTTTCTGTTATTCATGTGGACAGATATTGCTGATATTTTGACTGTATAGCTACAGTGCAGCTGATCCTCCCCCAAATCTAATCAAAGCTGCTTTATAACATTCGATATTCACAATAACAGCCACCATTAAAACCTCCATTTCTTTTGTTTGCCACCTGATGTTTGAAACAATATACCTATTTTCTAAAAGAGTGGCATATAGAAAAAGCTTCACGTTACCCCCCTAAGAAACAACTCAATTATTGAACAAAGCCATCACTTTGTCTATCATTCGTGTTCTGCTACTGGCTTCGGCAGCAATAAAAGTGATTGATTCGTAATCACGGGTCCCATTGCTCTCCCCCAGCACTATCTGGAGGCTTTCTTCATATAGACGCTGAAAAGTTAAAGTGAATGGAGCCAAATCACACCACCTGGAAAGTGGGGGAATTGATTACTAAGCCTTCCTGCACTGCAAGACTTCGGTGCCATTGTGTCCAGTGCTCCTGGTGTGTAATCTGCTGCAAACCCCCAGAGAGCATAGCGGGTAAAGGACAACAGCGTAACAAAGGACGACAGGTCTGGAAATTACAAAATCGCTCGCTCCCAAAGCAGACAAACTTTGTGTCTGAAAATAATTTTTTCCCTGAAAACTTAAAATCAAACAATAATTTTGATTTATTTTTCTAGCTGCTCTCCCATTTCCCTTTTCCAGTAAGACATCCATCTAAATTCTTGTTATCAATACAAATGTTATCATTGTTCCATTTCTGTAACACAGAGATGATGTTGCCTTCTCTGCGCTACCCTTATTCTATACGTTTAAAAAATACTCCATTGCAATCTTTGAGATTTGCATTGATAGTAAACAATGTATACTTCCTGTGCTGGCTTTCTTTCTTCCCTAGTGATATTTCCCTCTCCTAAGGAGTGGAAGAGAAAAGCTTAAGTAAACCACTGCACTGGTCCACAAGGGGTCTGATATAAACGAGGGCAAAAATAATGACGAGTATACTAAACACGGGGAGGGAGCAAGCAGCAAACAGAGGTCCGAGCAAAGCTTGACGGGGATGCATTAGTGAAGTTGGGAGTAGAACAGCGGAGATTTGGAAGGGCACCATGAAGGACGTGCCATTTTTTCTGGGCCTTGTTTCTGGAGTAGGGTTTTAACTGACAAAGGAGAAGCCATGACACTTCAGAAAGCATCTGGTGTGAGACGATGCTTGGTTGCCCGGTGGCTCACAAGGGCTCTTTGTGACAGTGATCCAAGTGTCCTGGATGCTAGTGGGAAAGTGAACCAAGAAAGACGGCTGAAGTGAGCTTGTTTACTTTCACAAGGAAAAACCTGAAGACCTTAGTTCTACAGGTGACATAGAATTGACACAATTTAAAAACAGATCTGTGTCCAGAACGACATACATCTGGTGACTGGGAAAGTGCACTTTGTACAGAAAGAGACTAATATTGAGATGATTAGTTCCATCAACAGACGCTGATGCACTGGCTCTGCACTAGTGAAGTGGCAGAGGATGAACTGCAATAACACATGAATCAAAGGTGTAGTACGTTGCAGAGTTGACAGGAACACTGTAATGCAGTACTTGCTGTACTGGAAGTCATCTACAAGGGTTTGGGGGAGAAGTGAGTCAAAGAGAAACTGAAGCTTTATTAGTTTGCTTGACGAGGTTACAGTGATATTTCAAAGACTAGGCAAAGTGTCCTAATTTCTAGAGAGAAATAGTAGGTACTATATCTGGCCTTCACAGATGGTTTCATATTTTAACTAGGATCTCATATTTCAAGTTGATTAACATTAACAGAGGACATAATATTCTCCTTCTCTCTCCCTCTCCTTCTCTCTCTCTCTCTCTCTCTCTCTCTCTCTCTCTCTCTCTCTCTCTCTCTCTCTCTGTGTGTGTGTGTGTGTGTGTGTGTGTGTGCTTTTATCTTTTTCAATCTTACTGTCAATATTTAGAGGAGGTACACTGTGGAATATCCTGATGCTTCCTACCCTTCTTTCTATTGTTTCTGATGTTAGTCCTGTGAACTTTAATTCCACTTTTTGATTGTTCCATTCTCTGATGCTAACATTTCCACATGTCATTTGTTTTTGCATTTTCCTTTCTATAAGGCATTTTTTTCTTCACTGTAAAGAATTAGAGGGGCTGGAGAAATGTCTCAGCGGTTAAAGTGCTTGCCTAGCAAGTGCCTCAAACACTAAATACAGGAGTTTGACTCCTCAGCACCACATAAACAGGGTGTGGTGACACACCCCTGTAATTCCAGCACCCATGAGGCTGAGGCTCAAGGATTGCTGTGAGTCCAAGGCTAGTCTGGGCTCTATAGTGAGTTCAGGACCAGTCTGGGCTACAGAGTGACACCCTGTCTCAAAAAATAAAATAAAATAAAAAATCAAAAAAATTTAGAAAGTTAGAAAAAAATCTTTTCTGATTTTATTATTTCAAAAATTTGTTATACATACTACCACATTCTAGCCACTGTTTAAGTGTTGACATATAGTACTACGTATGACAGTCTTGTATAACTTACATATAATAGATATTAGGCCAAATTTACTCTAATTTGGTATTTTTATGAAAATAATTTAAAAATTGATTTCCCTAGGGGAAATATAGAAGTGACAGTGCCTCAGAATAGATTTTCAGGGACTGGAGGAATAGCTTAGCAGTTCAAGCATTTGTCTAGCAAGTGCTAACTACTTGAGGTCAATTCTCTAGCACCATATAGCTGGGCGTGGTGGTGTACACCTATAATTCTAGTACTCAGAAGTCTGAGGCAAAAAGATTGCCATGAGTTTGAGGCCAGTCTGAGCTACATAGTGAGCTCAGAACCAGTCCAGACTATATAGAGCAAGACCCTGCCTTAAAAAAGAAACAAAAAAGGAAGGAGAAAAAGAAAGGAAAAAATAATAAAATGAATAGGTTTATAGCAAAAGTAAATATAATAAATAAGTGCTCATTCTTAGGAATTCTATGGACATAGGTAAATTATTTCATAGCTTTTAAGTTTCAAATTTCTCAGTTCTAAAAATGAAGACAATATTGCTATCAACTTTTTAGGTTTATTTTGATAATTATATGAGGTACATATTTAATGCTATTAGCATAGGTAATAGTGTTATTAATAATATTTTAGTTTTTCAAAAGGAAAATTGAAAAGATGTCTACTTTATGAACTGATAGCAACTACACTGAATAGTTCCTCTTATATTCTGAGTTATATTTTTTCAATTCAACCAATAGTTATTGCTTGAATAAACACAGATCAGTTGTATTACTGCACAAAGCATTTAAACATCTTCAATAAATTACAAAAGTCTATTAGTAGAAATTACAAGCTAAAAACTGCCATGAGGCCATTAAAACTAATAGAAATAACTATATCAAATGGACAGTTGAAATCTGTTCATTTGATTATATCTGATTTTTGTAATTCAGTTAGTAGGTCAGCTTAAAATTAAATTGGCAAGGCTATGAACCTCAGAATAGCTTATCAAATCAATTCTAGGAAAAAAGTGATGAAACACAGATGGCCTTATATACACAAAGGAAAAATGAAAAAAAAAATATAAAATTACAATATAGTGGTCTCAGAATGTTTCCAGAGATATATCCACAAGGTCTGCAATGGTGGTGACTAAGAGATGGATTTCAGCTTCCTACACAGTGCATGATAATAAATGCAATTTTATTTTGTTATAGTTTGAACATGATATGTCCCCCAAAAGCCTCGTGTGTTTGGATGTTATAGAGTACCTATGGAACCACGTGATGTTAATAGGCGGAGCCTGGTCACAAGGGTGGACACTGGGGCTTGATCCAGAAGGGTGGAACACTGGGACAGGACATGAAATGATGTATGGTAACTTTGACCTTCCTTGCTCACTTGGCTTCCTGTCTGCCACACTGTACAGCTATGCTGCCACCATGTACTTCTACCATTACTAACTGGTCATGAATGGGTTGAGACTTTCAGAAACTGCGAGCTAAACAAATCTTTCCTTCTTTAAGTCTTTGATGTCAGGTATTCATTTTCAGCATTGAAAAAATAATTAAGACAGAAACCGGTACCAAAGAAGTGGGATCATTGTTGAGACTTTGCCTTAAAAGTTGGTTCTAAAGCTTTTGGACCTGGCCTATAAGTGAAATTTGGAAAGATGTGAAGAGGCTTGCTAGAGAGGACTTGGAAGGCTGCACCATGAGCTTGATGGGAAATTCTTTCAGAGCTCAGAAGACCAGAATACTGATAGAAGTGTAGATTGAAGAGACTGGGCTCAAGAAATTTTAGATGGGAGGAAAGTTTATTGGCAATTAAACCAAACATGCTATGCTCTGGCAAACAGGTGTCAGAATTTTGCCCGGGTACTGGGACTTTGCCTTAAACTGAGCTTAAGGACTTAATCTGGCAGAGGAAGCTTCAAGGCCATCCAGTGTTTAGACTGTCACATGGGTGCTGTCTGTGATTTTAGCCACCTCTACAACAAAAGTAGGAAGAATAGGTAGACAAAGAAAGATAAAAATGTGTGTAGGTTTGCAAGATTGTCAGGGGCTTCAAAGGTGGATCAAAGGAAAGCATAACCATTAAAGAGATTCGCACTAAAAAGAAGCCGAGTACTTGGAATTATTTCAGAATGCCTTGGAGGCCAGGCAGTGTGCCTCCGGGAGGGAAGTGAATGAAGGCATGAAAGGGAAGCCAACGTTGCAGTGGGGACCCAGAAATCTGGAGATGTCAGGAACATGGGTCATCTGTAGAGGAAAGCCATATGCTGTGAGCAGAGCCAGCCCGAAAGAGAGCTACGGAGGTCACCGACAGAGGCTATGCTCTAGGGATGGGGTCAGTCACCCAAGCTCTTTGGAGTTTACATCTCACCACAGTTTATCCCAAGCACTGGAAACACGAACTACAGGATTTAATGAAACTGTAGGATTTGGTGCTTGCTCTGGCAGCTTTTGTCCTTTTTTGATTCTATTTCTTTCTATCTTCCTATTCCTCCATTTTGGAATGGGAATGCTTACCCTGTGCTATGTATGTTGCAAGTGTTTAAATTTTATTTGATTTTCCCAGCGACTCACAACTAAGAGTTTGCTTTGAGCTCCAGAGGAACTTTGCACTTGGAATTTTTTTTTAACAGTGCTGAAACTGTTACGACTTTAAACCTTCAAGAAGGACTAAATGCATTTTCCATGAGGAAGTGCACATGAGTCTTTTGGGGGCCAGGGTCAAATATTATGGTTTAGATCCAAAATGTCCCCAAAAGCCTCATGTATTTAAATGTTGTAGAGTAACTATGAAACCATATGCTGTTAAGAGGTAAGGCCTGGTAAGAAGGGGTAGAAAACTGGAGCTTAACCTGGAAGGGTATATAGTAGGTCCGTCCTTTTTCGTTTACTTGGCTTCATGTCTGCCATTCTGTGAGCAGCTTTCCTCCAGCTACACCTCCACTATGTGTTTCTACCATTGCCACTGGTAGAATGGACTGTGACCTTCTGAACCTGAGCTAATGTCAGCTGTTCCTCCTTTAGGCCCTGGATGTCAAGTATTCTGTCCTGGAAATAACAAAATAACTAAGATATTTTGTAGTACTATCAATTTTTTAAACTTATAATTATCTTACCTTATCACAGAATATTCTGTTTATTACTTAAAATGCTCAAATTATATAAGTGCACACACACATATACAGATACACATTTTATATAATATATATATTAAACAAAGTTATGAGAAAATCCTTTCCCTCTTTCTACCAATTCCACTCTCTAGGTAGACACAATTAGTAGGGGCAATTACATATGTATTATTGCTTTACAAATTGTATATGCCCATATAAACACAGCAATAGTCAAATCCATAGTCATATTTTAAGACTATAAAAATATACACATTTACATGTTTTTTCAACATGTTGGTTTTTCCCTTTACTTATTATCTTGACTATCTTTCAAAGTCAATACATATGACTCTAATTTGTTAAATGACTTAATGTTATGTTTACTCCTTTCACTCATTCAACAAGCATTTATTTATCTGCTAAACGAGAAACTAAACACACATAAATGAAGAAAATAGTCCAAAATGGCTGCCATGATAAGAGCTTCTATTGAAAGTAAGGTGTCTTAGTCACTTTCTGATTGCTAGGACAGAATATCCAACATGCCTACCTTTAGGGAGGAAAGATTTGTTTTAGCTCACAGTTTCAGAAGGTCATAGTCCATACATGGGTGGGCAGGTGGAAATAAACTCAAAAGTTAGGGCTGGGGCTGGAGCCAGGGCAAGAGGTGGAGAAGGAGTCGGAGCTACAGTCACACACAAGAGATCCACATGACATGGCAGAACAGAGCCAAGTCAGAGAAAGCAGGACCAGCGCCCACTCCTCCAAGTCAAGACAAAGCATCCACCCCTTCCAGTCAGACCTGACTTCCCAAGAGCACATGTTCCACATAAGAGGCTTTTGGGGACACTATAGGTCTAAATCATTACAGAAGGATATATAATACATATGATAAGTAAGTAATTTACATATAATTAATGATACATACTATGTTTTAATTAGAATGAATAAGGAAATACAGAATGCAGGTTTCCGGTCAAGACGGTGGCTGAGTAACAGCACTGCACAAAGCCTCCTCATCAACTCACTTAAAAAGTCAAGAAGACAGTTAGAAAAAGCATGTTTGGTGTAGCTAGGAAAGAGAGGTGCATCCCCAGAAACTGAAAGTGACCAGCGGGAGGCCAGAAACTCCAAAGGACCATCAAAACCGGAGGGAAAAAAAAAATCCCCGCAGTCCAGTAAGCTGCTGCAGCCTGCAGCCGGCGGCAAATGGCAGGCAGTGGCAGAGGGAGAAACGCTCGCAGGGACCTGAGCATCTGACTAAACGGAGCTGGAGAGGACGGAGCACACAACAACAACGGGAGAAGAGGCTGTGGGCGGGTCAGAAGCAGCCGACTTGGTGCGCCCCGTGCTGCCAGCACCCACAGATCACAAATAAGGTCCAGAGGCCAGACCTCAGCCCCAGGTAAGCGCGGACCCGGACTAGTGGGAATCATTGGCTGCGGGCGGCCTCAGAAGCACCAGCCCGCAGGTGTTTGTACTATAAACAAACGCAGTGTGCGCTCCCCCTAGAAAGATCCCGGAATCCCAGATCAGAAACGGGACTCAACAGCCCTCGCAGGCAGTGACGTCAGGAGGAGCCATTCACTTTTCCTGCGCACCAGAGACAGTCAGAGGTAGCAGTACCATGGGGAAACGTGGTAACAAATCTCATACAAAAAGATCTGATTCCCCAGGGGAGGGTGCAAGGGGTGCTGAAATTGCAGAACCCAAAGAAAAGGACAAAAATGATGGTAACCTCTGGGCCCAGATAGTCAGTGAATTAAAGCAGGAATTAAAGGAGGAGTTAAACCGGGAAGCAAAGAAGGAAATAAATCAGACAGCGCGAGAACTACAAGAACACTTAGCTAAGCATAAAGCAAGCCTTGAAAAGGAATTAGAGGAGACCAAAGAAGAATTGGGGAAGCGCAGGCACAAATCTCCTACAAAAAGACCTGACACCCCAGGAGATGAAGTCAGGGTAAATAAAGATGAATATGGCAAAAATGATGGCAACT
>PVKB01007242.1:0-39506 GCA_004027205.1 Ctenodactylus gundi
ATATATATATATATATATATATATATATATATATATATATGGATATTTGATACATTATGTACAAAGTGTATATAATTAGAATTTATCTATCTATTAGAAGATATATATGGCAGATGTTAATACATTGACTAATAAAGTATAGTTACAGATACAATTACCAGTGAATATTGGCAAGTAATAGTGAGTGTCAATGTTATTTTAAGGTATTTTCAACAAATACAATATGGTATGAATATATATGTATGTTCTATTGGTAATAAAGATTGCTAACTCATCAACTTTCTATGGGACACATTCATAACTGGAGGTAATGATAAATTTTTTAAATAGAAGGTAAAAATTTCCCCTGTCCAGACTTCAGAACCTGAGTTCCGTTAACGACTCCTGAGTTACGGCATCATCATTTGGAAGGGCTCGTTCATTCGGAATGTTCCATCTCCATGACCCTACATTGGCCCGAATGCTGCCTTCTCCAATTTTGGTTGTATCAGGAGGCTTTGGTCTGGTTACTGTCCTCCATGCTTGATTCAGGCCCTATACACTGTTCTCAAACAATTCAGACAGAGAGCACTGAGGATTTCCCAAAATTCTATTAACTTGGCATCTGAGAGAACTATTCAAGAACTTTATTCATTCCCCCAGACTCTACATGATCTTCCTAAGCTCCATGAAGTTTTCCGTGACACAAATTCTTTACTTCATAACATGAATACAACCATGCCAACTGTCATTTTTTTGTTTTGTTTTGTTTTGTTTTGTTTTTGTTTTTTGAGACAAGGTGTCATTCTGTAGCCCATTCTGGTTCTGAAATCAGTATGTAGCCCAGGCAAGCCTTGGGCTCACAGCAACTCCCCTGCCTCAGCCTCCAGTTGCTCTTCTTAAAGCTTCATGAATACTTTGGTCATGCTCTACTTGCAGACCTTTGCACGTAATTACCGTCTCTTTCTTTGGAGTGTTGAGCTCAATGCCTCTTCCATTAGTGCGTTTCTTGAGGACCCACTTTAAACACGGTCCTCATTCTACTTTTGTTCTCTTTCCCTAGATTTTGCTTTTTTTCTCATTGCTGTAGCTAGCATTATCTGACAAGCTGTAACTTTTTATTCCTTTGTTGTTTACCTTTCATTATCAGAATGTAATGCCATGATGGCAAATTATTTTGTAGTGTTTTATTTTTATTCTTTCTTTCCTGCTACAACTAATACTATCTCAAATTTAGTTCCAGAAAAGGAGCTAAATAAATGTTTATTGAGTAAATGAATATTTCAATATAAGCACACATATCATTCTGCTTTTAGACATTTTTGAAATTATTAACAACCATCATGGAGAAAGAAAATTACATCATTACCAGCCTACTAATTTGACATATTGTCACATATGGCTTAATGAACTTCACAACATCTTCCATGGTTTCATGTTTAAAAAGGCCCTTCTCAAGCATAACTTGTCTTTCCTGACTTTTGTATATGGTTATAATGTTGTTGTCATCTTTAATCAACTTCAACTGCAACTTTGACTCTTTTTTTCCCCAACTTATAAAGCCTAAAATGCCTGCTAGTCTGAGACACAGATGGCAATGAAAGAATCTTGTTAGAGCTGTTGAGCTAAAATGGCTAATAAGCCTTGGAAAACATACAGGTGCTACTGAAGAAAGTTATTACTTTATGTCCGGAGACAGCTGATGCTACTTGTTTTATTTTTTTGAAATGAGATTCATGCATTTAAATAGTTTTTACATTTGGAATGCATTTTCAAAATTAAGAAAATCTAAATGAAGTGAAAATAGAATTTTAGCTAAAAAAATCACATTGAAAACATTTTGCTCATGTCAAAATATAGTGGTTTTAAAACCCACAAACTGACAATCTGTCTATTTTATGTGTCCTTGAAATACTGCTAATCAATGGATCTACCCTTAACTATTGTGAATATTTGAAAGCTTATGAAATGCCATATCCCAACAGAGTATGCTAGCCTAGGGGAGTTACATTTCACCAGATGTCATATCACTAAATGTTATGCACATTTCGTGGCTCTACTTGACAACTTGAGTGCAATTTTACAGCAGTATGATAAGAACATTCTCATAAAAATCAAACTCAAGTGCACTGCAAGTATATGCTAAAAAGGGGCAATGTGTTTCTATAGTGCACATGAAGGTTACATGTTGACTTTATTATAGGAGGTTTTTTACAAAGCTCAGCAACTTTGAAAGTTCTGTTTTTTGTTAAGTCAGTACACTGTCTTCCACAATACAAAACGACTTGAACAATCTGGACACCTTTGGAATGTCCCCATTTGTCATTTCTAATATGACAGCCACATATGGAGGTCATGTTGCCTGAATATTATTCTTATTTCAAGAGAATGTTCTTCCATCATAATCAACTCATTCTAGCAATGAATTTCACATCAAGAGTTGCACTTTCTGAAGACAGAATGTGTTGACTTTTAGCAGTCTGAAGTACAAAATATTGGACGAAAATTCATGCATAAACACACTGCCTATGAGGTCTTTATTCCTTAATTATAATTTTACTAGAGCACGATGCTTACTCTTATCATTTCTATGGGAAGCAAACATCCTATAGAACTTTATCTGGCACATCATGGGACATTATCTAAAAATAATGTGTAAATGGAAGAAGCTTGAGAACATCATGCTTAGTGAAGTGAGTCAAAAGCAGAAGGTGAAACATTGAATGATCTCTCCGATATGAGAGTCACAGATCACAACTATCTCATGGAACTTAAAACAAAAAAAAAAAAAAAAAACAAAGTGAAACAGGGGAGTAGGGCAGGAGAGGGAGGGTGGGGAGGATAGGAGGAGGGACAAAAGGAGAGTGGGAAAGTCCTTGTTACCTTGACAAGATAAGTATGTGCACAAAATGTTCAACTTCATTGTAAGCCTTAAATTTTGCACTTATACATATCAATAAAATGGGGAAAAATAATGTGTAGTGTACTGCACACGTGCAGCCTGGGATACTAAATCTTCCTCAAATAAGTATGGAGGGGAAAATGAAAAGTAATGGGGATTTCAAAGGCCCTACATCACAGAATTTAAGTGAATTAGGCTGGAAAAACATTGTGGCAAGAGACCATTAGTTATTCAACTCTGCTTTACTAATCAGTTTCTCTGCAGTCAGCAATTACTTTCAAAGATTTCAGGGAATGAGGGGAGCTCAAATAGTCTGCCAAGGAGCACAAGCAATTATACGACACGTCACCCATAATAACGCTCAAGTACAAAAGGCCCATAATGGCTTACTGCCCCATATGAGTGAATGTATATATGATCTATTCAATAGGCATCCTCCCTTCTCATATCGCAAAGAGTTAATACAAAGCAGATAATTTTCATTTTACAGAGAATGTTAGTAAGGCTCTTGATGGCTGGTATTTACTCCATTCATGTCCACCCTCTCCACTAAAAAGGGCAACTTCAAGAATTCCCAAACATGGTGACGTGGGGTGGGAGGCCCAGAATTCTGCATTCTTTAATACATTTTAAAGCTGAAATCTAATGCATTGTCATGTTCTAACTGTTGGAGATGTGCTTCTCCAAAAGAAAAAAGGAAAAAGTATAACATTCTCTTGGGCTTTTTGAAGCATCATTAGTTTTTTGAAATGGCCTTGTTTTGAAGCAGCTATGCTGTTGTAACAAATCACCCCCAGGGACTTAAAACAAAATTGTATTCTCGGGTTAGGGAGATGTCCCGGTGGTGAGCACTGGCCCACCATGTAAGAAGCCCTAGGTTCAAGCCCCAGTGCAGCAATTGTAAGTAAGGAAAGAAATAAAAATATGTTCTCGCTAATAAATTTCTATCTCACTGCCATTTCAGATGAACTGTGGTGGGTTAGTAATTTCAGGTCTGTTCAATTCTCTTCATATCTGGGAACTCAAATGGGAAAGAACCGATCCGTGTATGACATAGAATTTTCGCGGGGGAGAAGATCAAGAGATATGAGGAAAAATACAACAGCTTTTATTCTTTTATTTTTTAATTAATTAAATTATTTTGTGCTATTTGAAACTGAACCTAAGGCCTTCTCACTAAGCTACATTCTTTCTTATTCTTCTTCTTTATTTATTTATTTATCTTTTAATGCACTGTCTTACTAACTTGTAAAGTTGTTCAGGCTAGCCTAGAACTCCGAATCCTTCTGCCTCAGCCTCTCAAAGTGCTGGGATTATAGGCCTGCACCAATGGGCCTGGCTGATAGTCTTTTGATTTTGTTGTTGCTATTTTTGTTGTTGTTGTTTGAGACAGGATCTCGCTCGGTAAACCAGTTTGGCCCTGGACTCCCTACGTATCCCAGGCTGGCTTTGGATTCCTGGCAATGCTCCTGCCTCAGCCTCCTAAGTGCTGGATTACAGGCATGTGCCATCACACCTGCATTTATGTGGTGCTGGGAATCAAACTTTGTGTTTGCAAGATAAGTGCTTTAACCTCTATGCTATTCCTCCAGCCTCTAATAACTTTTTCCTTTCATTGTTATTTATATATATATATGTATATATGATACACAATGGTTACAAGGAGCCTGAGTACTTTGTGCACATATATATTGCGTCAACATTACCACCCCCACCCCTCCTTTTGGGTCTTCCTGGCCTTCCCCCTGACTTTCACTATCACACCCATTTGCTTCTATAAAAAGCCTGCATTCTAGGCTTCTCGTTGTAGAGAAATCACGCGATATCTAAACTTCTGAATTTGACCTACTTCACTGAGCATGGCAGTTTCAAGTTGCATCCATTTTCCTACAAAAGCCTCAAGATTATCTGTCTTTTTGAAAGAGTAGTACTCCATTGTTTACATCTATGACAATTTCTGTATCATTTGGTCTGCTGATGGCTACTCTGACACATCCACAATGCAATGACACTACTGTTAGTTGTGCTGCTATAAACACCGGCACGCATGTATCTCTATTATACACTGCTTTTAACTTTTTTGGAAAGATACCCAGAAGAGGTATCATTGGATGAAGTGGAATAGCTATTCTCAGCCTTGTAAAGAATCCTCATGAGGCTTTCCACAGTGATTGTCCCACGGCTACAGCTGGGTGTGGCATATCTCCTGTTCTCTCCTTTATCTTTGGCTAAAACAAGGCTATTATCAATAAGGGCGACATGATGTACTTCTAATCATTGTTTCCCACACATCAATAGTCAGGGATATACAGTAAAATATACACTGCCCCATTTCCTCGTAATGAGTCTGTCACAATTAATACTAATAGTTTTGCAAGTGCTACAGTAAACTTGAAAGATACTTCCAATTTTTTGTTGTTGTTGTTGTTGTTGTATTTTCAGACAGTCTCACTCTGTAGTCTAGGTTAACTCTGAGCTTTCTATGTAGCCCATGCTTGCCTCAAACTCACGACAATCCTCCCACCTCAGCCTCCTAAGAGCTGGGATTACAGGTGTGTGCCACTATGTCAGGCAAAGTTGAGTTTCAATCATATTTCAATTATTTCATTTTCCATTGTTCATTCAACAACCTCTATTTACCTTGAAGTAAAGCAATTTTTACAACTCAGATCTAGCTTTCTACATAACCCCAATCATAGGCCAGCCTCCCCAGAGCATGGTTCCTCTCTTTTGTCTTAAAGACACGTCTTTCTTTCTCAGTGGTATTATAATTATGAAATGTAAAGCCCAAACTTTGAGCAGGTGGGTTCTGTGGTGTGGAAGAATGGGGGACACAGACCTCTGGAGAAAGAGCAAGTGGCTCTTCCCTGCTCCATCCACACCGACAACCCAGGCTCTGCCTGCCCTGAAGGCCATCACCCATTGTGAAGAGGTAAGATGTCATTGTAGGATGCATTAAAAAACAAAAAACAAAAAAAGGTGGGAAAGTGTTTCTTTCCTGTGATATCACAACTAAAGTAACATGGAATCCCAGGACTTCACGACAGGGAAATAAGTGCGGAAAGATCCCGCTGTGGGATTTCCTTGACAACAGACATGTTGTTGCAGGTCGTTGAGGTTCACAGGGGTGCTCTGCCTGTGGTTTTAAGGAACAATGCACACACACTTCAACTACCCCTCCTATCATAAGACTAATACAGCTCACATCATTGCTCCCAACAGGAACCTGGCACCATGCTTGCAAATATTTATATTTTTTAAATTCTAATTAATTAAAATCATTTATATTAAAAGTTATGCAAATAATTTAATGAGTGCAGTTATTAGACATAGGGGAGGATTCTTACGAGTAAGCCGTGATGTCAGGCACTATGCCTGGAACTCTGGGTAGGTCCATAACAGATTTTTGTCATTTAGCTGACTCAAAACTGGTTCTGCCTCTTCTTGTCGTTTGTCCTTCTGTTTACTACAGAAAGCCAAGGACTCACTTCCCCAGATTAATTTGCCTAGACGTGACCGTGTGGAACTGTTCTGCCCAAATGACATCTAAGTAGAAGTTACTATGATAATTGCAGAATCTTTGTATTTCCATATACAATTGCTGCTTCTTTCTTAATCTCTTTTTGCCTAGTGTTGTCCACATCCTTCACGCTTCCAAGAACACAAGTGTCATGGCAGATGCTTCAGCAGCCACTGTGTATATATGAATTAAAACTCATGTAGATTGCAAACACTTCTACCCAAACATTCCTGAGCCACAAAATACAAATCTGAAACTGGATACATTCTGATTTCTTCTTAAACAATAACAGAAACAATGACAACAACACCAAAATGAAATACTAATTTCTTTAAACCAATTTTTGAGAGATTTTCCATAGCTTACAGGAAGACACAGATTTTGACTACTTAGCAGTGTAAGTGATTATTTCAAGAGACCTAGCCTGGCAATGCTTCCCTAGAACCTTTGGTCTTTCTCAACTTTTAAAGGGGGGAGAGTTTCCCACCAGACAACAATGTTGAGAACACATAGGAGATAAAGCAATGAAAGAACAAATAATGAGTCTTCTGGAGCGAGGAAAATTAGGTGGCCGAGGCTATTATGGAAACCTCAGTTTAGTTATAAACAAATTAAGATATAAGTCTATTCCATACTCCAAAGTCACTTAGAGAAGTAGACACTGAAAGTCAAGGTTATTAAATCAAAAATTAGTTTAAAACAACAGCAACAACAAAAGCTTCTACCCTCACTGAATGGGACAGGGGAATAGTGTAGAAATGTATGTGGTTACTGGAGCAACATTTAAAAGTGTGTCAAATACTACCTTAAGCTTATTGAGAACAAATAGCAATTTCCATCATTACAAAACTATTCTTTTATATCGAGAGGAAGCAGAAAGAAACATATGCTTGGTAATTTGAAATTATAGGTTCTTCTAACTGCTCAGTCCCAACTCCTGATTAAAGACTTCCTGAGATGTAATTCCTCTCTAATACCTTAGAAATTAGCAACAGGATCCACCAAAATATTTCAAAACATGAATTTAAAATCCTCAAAGGAATGGAAATCATAACCTGAATTTTTCTTCTTTCATTTCATGGTCTCTACACTTCCATTCTGCTCTTTAAATTTTATTTAGTTTTGTTGCACAAAGTTTGCTTATTGGTTAAAGCTGGGAACTATCTTGCCACTTCAATGACAAAAGAGCCTTCTGGGAAAGTCTAAAAATTTGGGTCAGAAAAAAACACGAAATTTATAATGGTCACAGTGTCCTGTGATCCTGAACCTAAAAAGGCTGTCTTTCATCTATAAAACTCAATTACCTTGAAGTAACATTCTTGTTTACTTCCCCATGTAAATTTACTGAGTAATCAGTTCTTCCAAGTATGACCCATGAGAATACATTAAAAGCAGAGTTCAATAAATGCATAAGAAAGCCGACTTGCCAAATTATAAATTGGCAAAGGAAAATAACTTGTCAGACATCAATTTTGGAGGAGCAAATTCTCATTGCAAACTGTCAACAAAAACTGCATTAGATCCAATAAACGTGTCCCTACTTGATATGACCTGAAATTCTTATATTTTTGTTTTTTGACTTACGTCAATTCAGAGCTAAATATTTTCAGTGTTAGTAATGCTTATGTTTGCCAATAAACCTTTGATGTTTGGTAGCTTGAATTGAGAAATGAGTTTTGATTTAACCAAAGTTAACTTGACATGTGTTTAAAAAAGAGTCACTTATCTCTAAGGGAGGCAATGTAGAACTGCAAATGCTACATGTGTGCAATGCACACACACAAACACCTACACGATTAGGCCACATGGGAAACCCCTCTTATTACTGTTGATAGTTAAAAGACAGTTCAGACTCATATATCTGGTACCAAAACACACACTCATTGATGTTCTGGAGGCTGGAAGTCTGTGGTCAATATGAGGGCAAGTTTATTCTGAGGTCTCACCTTGGCAGGAAAATGGCCACATTCTCCCTTGCATCAGCAGGTGGTCACCCGCCTCTGTGTTTATGATGTAATCTTCTCTTCCAATGGCAATATGAGTCAGGTTACATCAAGATCACCCTAATGACCTAATTTTAAATTAATTTTCTCTTTAAAACCCTATGTCTAAATGCAATTACATTCTGAGGTATTCAGGTATTAGAGCTCCTACATAAAAAGTGGTTGGCTCAGGTTACATAAAAAGTGGTTGGTTCCACAGATGGAAAAACGAAAAGTCAAAGAATTTGTGAATAACCACCATGTGATTTTAGAAAAAAATCCAGTAAAATAAAGATATGTTGAGTTTTGTTTGTTGAAAGACATTTGTCTTTTATTGCTGATACAAATGATCAATTACCAGGCTCAACCAAACACTTTTCTAGGTATGCTTTGTGGCCCTTTTCTGTAATCTTATCCTTCTGGGATGCTGAGGCAGGAGGATCACAAGTACAAGCCCACCCTGGCGAAATGATCAACTTAGTAAGACTTGGTCTCTAATAAAAAGTGAACAAAGCACTGAGGATGTAGCTCATTGCAGAGTCCTGGAATTAATTCCAACTGGAAAAAAGCAAGGAGAAATATTTTTTTTTCTAATTATAGGAACCAAATAAAATAATTTTAGTATCAATCAAATGGACATTTCTTACATATATAAATAAATGTCGTCATTAAAACTGTTATATATTTTTCATGGAAGAAAAATTAATTTTTCAAATTGGAGCAGACTTGGTTGCTTTTAGCGTCCATCTTTTGATTTATTCACAAATATTTATTAAATATAAGCTGTATGCTTAGTGTTCTCCATTAAAGGAATGAAAATATACTGACAATATGATCTGTGCTTCTTTACACCAGTGGAAGGAAGAGTCTGGGCAGGTTAGGCAAGGCTAGAAGCAATATAGACCTTCAGTTAGCACCCAGTGTATGATGCTGACACTGTGAGCTTGAGTTTCCATGCAGGGATCTGCAGAACACTGCTAAAACAAGAAGACAGCCTGACTATGAGTCTTGTGAGTAACACTGTGCTAGGTGCACCATCGATCAGGCTAAAGGCCAATCACATTACCTAAAAGAGCCAGAACACTGTGAGCATATGGTAATACCCAACTTTTACTGTGTGCTACCAATGCTCATATGCTTTATATCCATCTTTTGATTCATTTTCCCCCATTTGACTGATATGTATAAGTGTAAAATTTAAAGTATACAATAAAGTTGAGCATTCTGGGCACATATGTATCTTGTCAGGGTGACAAGGACTTTCCCACTTGCCTTTTGTCCTGATTTATTATTTATCCCAATTATTCTGTGGGTTAGATATAATTATCACAGATATTTTTATTTTTCCCACATTTTATTGATATGTATACATGCAAAATTCAAGGTTTAAAATGGAGTTGAGCAGTTTGTGCACATATGTATCTTGTCAAGGTGACAAGGGCTTTCCCACTCTCCTTTTGTCCCTCCCCCTACCCTCTCCTCCCTCCTCCCCCACCCTACTCCCCTCTTTCACTTTGTCTTTCCTCTTAAGTTCCATAGGAGTTGTGATCTGGGACTCTTATATCAGACAGACCATTTGATGTTTCACCTTCTGCTTCTGACTCACTTCACTAAGCATGATGTTCTCTAGGAAAACAGGATGGGGATCTCTTAAAAGACTAGAAATAAATGTCCCCTTCAATCCAGTGACACCCCTCCTGGGAATATATCCAAAAGAGACCAAAACAACATATAACAGAGATATATGTATACCCATGTTCATAGCAGCACAACTAACAATAGCTAGAACATGGAAGGCACCAAAATACCCTTCAACGGACCAGTGGATACACAAAATGTGGCATTTATACACAATGGAATACTATGCTTCAATAAAGTCCAATAGCATGGAGGCTTTTGTAGGCAAATGGAAGAAACTAGAGAACATCGCAGATATTTTTATACATAAGAAAGCTGAGGCTGAGTTATTGAAAATTATCTATGGTCAGAATAGCGGATAATTATGCTTCAGATTTCATATTACCAAATGTAATAGAAGAAAGATATTGCTAAGATAAAAATATAATCCCTCTTCTTCTTAGTCAAAAAATAATAATAAGGTCAGGAAAAGTAGTGCTGTGGATCTGGGGCTAATTGCTTTATTTCCACAGAAATATTATGCATGTATGATACTCAGTCTTCATTTACTGTTACATGTAAATTGTGGAACTTTTTGAGCTTTACTATTTGGGACTTTACACATAGATAAAAACATGTTTTTGTTATATCCTAATATAATATCAAGACATTATGCAGTATTTCAAGTAACTTCAAATTTTAACCTTTTATTAACTAAATTTGATTGACTATTTGACCTAATTTTGAGAATCATAAAGATTAAAAAAATAGATCTTGCAAAAACATTGAACTATTCAGAGGTTTATTTAGGCATAAGCTCTGTATCATTTGAATAAAAAATGCACTATTTTATTGTCATTTCATATAAATGGTTCATTATTTTTTGCCAGTACTAAAGTCAAGTTATTTTAAAAGTACATGCATGTGCAATTTCTTCACAGATGTAACAGGCTACAGAAGAACAAAATAAGAATTTCCAGATGGTTAAAGAAGACATCTCAACACATCTGAGTATAGCAAGAATGCTTTTCCAACTTTCGATATATTTACTAGACTTACTATCTACATAAACAGACTGTGTAGTTAACCTTTTCCTGGAAGCTTTAAGGTCGGCTAGGCAGAACTTAAAAACTGTCTAGCCAGACTTAAAAAGTTGTTTGAAGTAAATGGATTCTGGCTGATAAATAACGATGGCTTTTAAAAGTCAATTTCTTTCTTTTTTTTTTTTTTTTCTGGCCAGAAGTAAAATTTTACAGCTTAAGTCTAATATATTTTTCTCCTCTATCAAGGAAAATCTTTACAAAATTAAGTTTGTCTCGATCCTTCTTCCTATTTTTTCCCTTGTATTTGTACCAGTAATTACTACTGTAGTCCTGCCTTTTGTTTTTGTTTTTTATTTTGTTTTAGTATGCTTTTCATTTCTACTTTGTAGTGAAAACTGCCTTAAGTCCTCTTGAATATTTCTAAACTTATTGAATCAATTACAAAATTGACTCAATAAAGGATAGAAAACTACTTTTTAAAAATATGGTCTCCATCTTGATACTTTAAAATATACATTTTTTTAAAAAAATGCTTTTATTCAAACATCTTAATCCAAAATCAGCCTTCCTTTCTTTTGGTCATGGGAAAGACATGGAGGCAAAATTAAATAGGACTCAGAATCCAAGGAGAGTCACTGACCATAGCAATTTCTACTCACCCGTTTCCGTACACACAAAGGAGTGGCGGTACAGACAGATGATCCTGACAGTCCACTCCCAGCTCAGTGAACTGAGAAGACTGGGCCCAGATCCCAGGCTTCCATCAGCACAGAAATATTTGAAATATTTACAAAATTGCCAAGGAAAACCTCCTAGCGTGAAGCGTTGGTGGACCTCACACTCCCACCTCATTCACCGTGGGTTAGTCATTCCAGGTGGCAAAGAGGAAAAGAAGAGGAGAAAGCAGCCGGCAGAATCTCTCCTCCCCGAAGTCAATGAAGGTGGAAAGGCATTCGGCTGAGAGCCGCTGGGAAGGTGAACGCGGCATGGGCACGCTGAGGTTCTGAAGGCCAGACAATATAATGAAAACAGCAGGAGCAGAGATGGAAGAAGACCCAGGTGTAATACAAGGAGAGAAAGATGGTTGGTGTAGGATGAAAGACCCTTCCAAGGGCCGTGATGCAGGTACAGTTAAGCCTCTTAGTGAAGATGCATGATGCCACTGGCTGCGATTCCCAAGGGCACCATAGGGTTCCTCAGAGACCTGGTTCCAGGACTGTTTCTTATCTTCTCACATCACTACTGGAACATTACGTGTTTCTGGGCTTAGCTCCTTTGCTCCTATGTTCCATGTGTCTAAATTCCCCTCCCTCAGATCTTCCTGGGCTAATTCCCTGCTCCCTTCCAGTAAGACTCAAATAGAAGCCTAGCTAGACCCTTCCTACTCACCCTATCTCCTCCTTCTCATCCCATACTCCTTATTCTCTGTTCTACCTTTTTCCCTTTTTTGGCAGATATCATTATCAGATATTTTATACAAATTATTTTTAATTACAAACATGTGCTACCACAGTCGATCCATTTTCTTATTGTTTGCCTAATTTGTAGACCATTCTATAAGATCCCTGAAGGCAGAAATATTTTCCTGTTTCAATCAGTGCCATATTTCCATCTCCAAGGATATTGTAGGAATTTTCTTTTTTCATGAATCACTGAAAAATCAAAATAGCATAGACTCATTATAATTGGTCACATATCAAATGCCAGAAACAATAAGAAGACAGATTTCTACCTATAATTGTACATGTGCATTTGTGTATGCATATGTGTACAGGACCGGCTACATGGGTGTTTTGAGTTGTACAGCAGCTTAGTATCAAATTTACTCAGTTCCTGTGCTTTCTTTATTGCCCTGTGATTAAGATGTTGAAACTGTTAATATATTTTCCTTGTATATGATGCCCCCCATTTTCACTTCCAGGGAACCCTACAAATTAGGTGACGGGTCCTGCATATATAAGAGCCATATCTGGAAATTCAAGTACTAAAAGTTACTTTGCTTCATGCTAGTGTGAATCCTATGAATTCGCATGGAAAGCAATTCTGTGTTCTTCGTTTGTCAACCTTGGCTGCCCGAAGTTCAGAACGGAAGCCCCACTGTGCGCTATCGGTGCATGAGTTGTGAATCTGCATGGCTCAGTTATGGCTCCAACTTGGCCTGGGGCCAGCTGAGCATCCTCCAGCTCTCACTTTCCTTACTTGCAGAATTACTGGAATTAAATAATCCAAAGATTACCACCTACCTCTGTATTCTTTAATCCTTTCCTAAATAAAATTATTTCACATCTTTTAAAGCACAGTGAAATATTTATTTCCCACTTCTGCACCAAAACATTTTGTACAGAGAGGGAAAGAAGGAACAAGCGCACTTGTCATTTCATAGCTCTGCAATATGAATTCTTGTTGTGATTCATGGGTCCTTAAGAAGGGAGGAGCCTCCACATTTCTCTGTGCTTTCCAGCTGCCTCTTCCAGACTAAACCCAAACAACCAGGGCATCAATTACAGGGACTTTCATTTTCCTTGATAAACTCACATCATCAAAGTACTTCATCTCAGTACTGTCTGAGTTTTTTTTTTTTTTTAATTGATCTATACTCTTTAGTGTAATTCAAATTCAGTTCTCTCTGGCAAGACCTCTGTGGACTGAGGACACTCTCATGAGCTGCATGTAGATTAAATTCCCTGTGGCAAGCAGTATGGGAACCTCAGATCTCCATGTATCATCTATAGAAATGTAAACTACTAAAACCATCCATATTGTGGTGGCCTGATTAATTATGACACCTATTACTGAAGGGTGTTTAAAAAATTCCTCACTACCATGGTTAATTGTTCTATTGGCATAAAATATGTGTTTTAAAACAAATATCATACTGTGCAAAATATTGTGATAAAAAGCACAAGGCCCGTGGGAAAACTGGAACCACAAGCATGACACCAAAACATTTCATCAGTAACAGACAAAGTCATACAAAACAGATGTGCAGTTTACATGTACTAAATGGTGAATGAGGGAAACAACAAATGACAATACTTTACTTTCCAAAGACTTAAGTAGGAGACTGGGGTAGAATCAAGCCAAAAATTGACTGGATGAAATACTCAAGTGAAAAGAAAGTTTTTCTACAGGATATAAAATATTCAAGACTTAGCCCATCTGGCTCTTTTCTGCTTTCTGGATATGCCAGGGGGATGGAGTACTTCTGGGCCTACAACAGGCTTGGGGAATTGCTCTTTTTATTTTGATACTGTGCTTCTCTGACACCCAAAGTTTGACTCCATTATTTTTGTTTTATCAGCGTGCTCCAGTTGCTTCAGTCAACAGATGCTTGTAGCCAGTCTGGACACGTGATTGTGAAACTCCTTGTGAGTTTGAAGGAGACAGCACTGTTACGTGGCTTGCCCAGACCCTTAGACAGGTCATAAAAAACTTGGAAAAACAAATCCCCAGGACCTTCTACAATAACATGTTCCTTGAAGAAGTCATCACTCAAAGAACTGCTACTTGTGAATTATTAAGAAATGGTTGAAGGATGGCTTTCTAAAGCCTGGGGGGAAAGTTGCAAGTCACAAGATATTGTGAGAGGAGACAGTGGGGTTGTAGGCAGTTAGGGATACAGGGTCCTCCAGAAAGGGAGAATTCACTGGAAGAAATAATTATACAAAAGGCAACTGGCTATATCTCCTGACTATCTGTAGCTGACCACTCCTGAGAACTTAGCTAAAAGACAATAGAAAGATCGTTGAGGGGCAAGTACCCAAGGGTGTGGCTGCAGTAGCATTTAAGGGTGGAGGCCTTAGCAACCAAATTGTTTAGCATGGGGCAGCCCCTTACCCAGCTACCCCCAGATGGTGAGTTACACAGGCAACCCACATTTGAGGGTTTCCCTTCTGACTAGCAGGAGCTTTACTCCCTAGGTTTCTTTCCCCTTCTGAAAGTTTCCCAATAAAGCCTGTTCTTCACAGCCGGCTTCCCATCTTTGTGACTTATCCTTCAAACCTGTGGAGACACGAACTCGACATGGAGGCCTGTCAGAATTGGGGCCTGACACCCCAACCACTAGCAGTATCGATGGGCTGTGCCTCATAGGACAAGGTGTAAACTAAGGAAACTTTTGCATGCATGAGACAGGGCTGGCTCTATACAAGATCCATCTGAGAAAACACAGAGCCCCACTCTCAGAACTGAATCACTGCTCCACTCTGGTTATCCTGAAATCCTTATTAATGCTGGGACAAGGAGTTTCACATTTACGTTTTGCACTAGGTCCAGCCAGTTACATAGCCACCGTTTGAACTGTGCCTGTGACATGAATGACATTTTGTACAAACTCAGAAGGCCCTGTTGAGGCAGTTGAGGGTTTTCTGCATTATTGCCAAGTCACAGCAAATGCAATTGTGCATAAGCGAACTAAATTCTCATTATGCTCAAGTTTCCCCCTAATGTATCAATCATGATGAAAGTAAAAATAAAATTGTGTTGAGAAAAGTCATTCTAACAATACTTACTAGACTAGTATTTTAGAAAATTTGGATTGATGAGAATAAAGCAAAGGACATAGGAACCCCCAAGGAAGAGAGGAGTGCAATGCCAGGTGGTACAAGATGCGCCCTCAACAGGAACTCCACATCCTCAGTAAGGAAAGCCTGGTAGACTCACTCCTCTGAAGCCAAGTTTGGAATATCAGGGAAAAAGTAAATTTGCATGAAAAGAGAAGCCAGCAATTTACAAGCTAGCTGCTCTGATTGTCTTTTGTTTCTAAGGCTCTCCCAAGGAGTTTACCTCCAGGCACTGAAAAAGAGACTTGGGAGGGAAGTATCTTACTTTTCTAGGCCACAGGTGCCCATCCTTCAGGCTTACCCTGGATGAACTGAGCTGTTTTAGCCCACAGGTAAAGAAAACCAGATACTTAATGTATATGAGTAGCAACACTTCATGTTTATATTTTTCCATAACATTAAAATAAAATTAAACAGCAAGCCCAGGTTTAACAATTAAGTAAGAAAACTTCTGTAACTGCTTAATAATAATAATACACATCTTTACAGGTACAGACATGTCGAGTGATGGAAACACTATCAGTTATGGCTGGGTGTTTCTCTCTAAGTAATGAAATATCAAATGAAGTATCAGGTAGGTGCACATTTTGATTACAGTGATTGTGTGTGGCAGATCCAAGTAGCCAACGTGGCACGGCACAGTCCCCTCCCCTACACAGCATGCTCGTGTCACCTACACACTCAGTGCTTGAACACCGGGCAAGGAAAACATGAGAAACACAGGCAAAAAGAATCACAAAGCAATGGTAGAAGTTATGGAGTTACAAGCCTGCACTATTAGTTGTCCTGGGCCAGTAGTGACCCCTTCTTGTTGTGTAGACCAACCTCTAAGACACATCTCCCACCATGAGAAGATCCCAGGACCATCCAGACTCCTGCACCCAGAGCTCCTAAACTGAAAGCAAGTAGGCCAATATGAGGACAGAACTCAAAATGAGAGGACCCCGTTCTCAATTCAAGGCTTCCTAGTCCAGCCTTTAGAAGCTTAGAAGGCTCAGGGGGTGTAAGGGTCCTCTTTTTCACAGATGTTGGTTGCCCAAGCCAGGAAAGTCATACTTGATTGCTTTTTTGCTTGTTTGTTTGTTTTGACAATTTTCAAGCTAATGTGAGTGGTATTGCCAAAGGAGGTTAGCTCTACAGAAGAAACAAAACCAACCAACCAACCACCAAACAAACAAACAAAAAACGGACTTAGAATGCTTAGTTGGATAGAACTTATCCAAGTTTTTGGCTTTGCTATAAATTAGGATCTATGTTTACTGGTGTCAGGTTAGAACCATCCTGGGATTTGACAAATTGCTCTCCTATCAAACACACATGGATCAGCCTGGCCAACTGACTTCTGCCCTGAGAGTCAAGAGTGCAGGCAACTCAGAGAAAGCTGTTTCAGGACAAGGGGAAGCTGTGGAAACTGAGTTTTATTCCTTGGGGTCGCACTAGCCAAGGGAAAATGTAGTTTCTCTTTTAATAAAGCTGTGCGCCTTTGGCACTGGGGCTGTAATATTAGTGAGCATCATTTAATCTTTTTGAGACATGTTGTTGTTGCTTGAGTCACTAGAGAATGGGCAGAGGCTCCACCTGTCCAGCTGCATGATGGGAAGTCACTTGTGGATCATATGGCCTGCTCAATTCTTTGGACAGACCACAAAGAACCTAGAATTAAAGGTATTGTGAAAAAAAAAAAAAAAGTCATTCCTATTTTACCCTTTCCTTCATGGCACATAGGGCTGAAAATAAAGAGCAACAGATGAACTTTGATCTTTTTTAGAAACAGAAGGAAGAGTATGCGTATTTTTATTAAATTCCTCTTATCATATATATTTAAGTCTAATAAAAGAGTCTAATTGAACCGGGGAGCACACTATTTTAAAATCATTTTAAAATTTCTACCCAAGAACTTATTTCATTTTATTTTTTAACAGAATAAGGAGAATTCTGAGCAAAGGAACTTTAAATTATTTAACTACAAACCACAAAGGATAAATAATATTACACAAAAGATTGTGCTAGAGGCCACCTTCCCTGGAATCTACCCCCCACCCCCCTCCATGAATTGGCTCCTTATTTGAATTTTAACACCACTTAATCTTTGCCCCAGGATTAAGTTTTCTGTCTTGAAATCCCTCTCATTTAGATATTCCTTATGAATAGGTTTATTTTCCCTTGTGTGTAGCCAACTCTCAGCCATTGGTTGTTTAAAAGCACTATTTTCTGATGATAATGGGTCCTGATGTGTCCATTTCCATCTTTTGTTAAGTTATTTCAGGCAGGGTTGGCTTATTTTTCTACACATCTGGTAATCAGGTGCTAGTAAGAGGCTCATTACCATAATTTATTATTTACCTGAGTGTGGCTTTACTCATGTGGCATTTCTCTAAGTGCTCTACACCTGCTATTTGTTTTGTTTTATAAAAGATTTCCTTTGTACTTTTACTGGGAAATCAGGAGGGCTCTGATTTTTATCCTCCTTTCTTAATCTTGCATTTTTCATTCACAATGAAATAGCTCTTAGTCCTTTTAGTATGAAACGGAGTTCAAGATAACTTAGATTGAAATGCAGGCATACAAAGCCAAGCTTTTGAAATGAAAATGTTCTTTCAATAACACTGCAGCCTCCTCAAGCCCACAGTGTTTCAAATGTACTTTAAAATGAGGCAATCTGTTTCTTCCTGGGAGATGTATTATTTTAAGAGGGCTCCTTACATTTGCTGCGTTGCAAGTTATCGGGTCTCCCATTAGCTCGTCCACTGCCAGCTCTCAGATCAGACCAGGATGGGGAGGAAATAAACGCTATTGGCAATCTGCTACGGGTGTGCTTAGAGAAGCTACACCTGGGTGTAGGAGACAATGTGTTGTATTCAGAATGTAAATAACAAACGAAATGCTAAATATGAGAATGTATTTTTTCAGATTTATGTAATGAAAAGCTTTAGTCAATTGGTGAAGGAGACAGATCACTCAAAAACAGCTGCACTCCATTCTCTGATTGCAGAAGAGGAAAAGTTTTTGTGCCTATCTGTACATGATTTGAGAGACTAAGACTGATTTATAGTTTTGCCAATTTGTCCTTCATATTACCAGGAAAAATTTCCTTTATCTTCTCAAAAGCTTGTGTTCCTTTACCTGTCTTAGCTACTTTTTCATTGCTGTGACTCAATATCTTACATCCACAAATTTAGAAAAGAAAAGGTTTATTTTAGCTCACAATTTCAGAAGGTCACAGTTCATTCAGGTGCGGCCGGCAGCAATCAAAATACATGGCAGAGACAGCAGTGGAGGTAGCTTCTCAGGATATCATACACAGGAAGGCAACGTGAGACTAGTCCTAGTCCTAGTCCAAGGAAGGCAGCTTCCAGGTCTCCTCCTAGTGATCAGCCTCTTCAGGATCCAGGTGTGAAAGGTGCGGCCACTACAGGCCTTTAATCCTAACTTACATACCTTTAATCCTACTTACACACCTGCAATCCACCCCTCCAGACTAGGCCCCAATCTCTCAACAGCACATGGCTCCATAGAAAATTTATAAGATTTAAACACATGAGAGTTTTGGGGACATTCCAGATCCCAACTACAATACTCCCTGAACAAGAGGGTCATCAGAAGACCCATTTTGTGAGAAGTTAGACATCCAGGTCCTTCACACATTGCCAGGAACACTCCTAGGCTCTCCACAAACAGGAGCAACTACTATCATTTAGAGTATTTATGAGAATTTTAGACACATTGCAGACATTTGGGTGACACAGGCACGTGAAGGCGCTGGAACAAGTCAAAAGACTCAGGCATTTGGAACTGTTTTATTAGGAAGCAGAGCTTGGTTGGGAGGGGGCAGATGTTCGGGGTGTGACCTGAAGGGACCCTATCAACTTGTTGAGGCTGGGGACTACTTTCAAAAAGGCAAAGCTTTCAAGGCGTTTGTTACACACTTGTGGACCAGGAAATGAGGGAGAAGTGACAACAAGGGCACAAGCAGAGCAACTAGCACTTCGAATTAAATAATAGGAAGGAAGAAGAGACACTGGTACAGCTTCTTCCCGGGAAGCCTTGGCCTTCGCCTGAATCTTCAGACTCACTTGGCTTGTCTGCCACGGGCTCAGCAGCGCTCATGCCTCTTCCATGTACTTCTGCCTTTGCGGCTGCCCAGTGAATGGAATGTGGGTGTGAGACAGATCTTCTGAAACTGTGAGCTAAATAAATCTTTCCTCCCTTAAATTGTGGATGTTGGATATTTTTGTCACAGCAATGAGAAGGTAGTTAAGACAGAAATTAGTGCTAGAGAAGTGGGTGGTTATTGCTGTGACTTTACCTGGCCATGTGGTTTGGAAGCCTTTGGAACTGGTTTACAGGAGGAGTTGGGAAAGGTTTGAGGATGCCAGCTCGAGGAACGTAAGATTGCTCTGAGCCGAGATTGATTGGAGATTCTGGTCATCGCTCAGAAGACCAGAATGCTGATAGAAATATGGGTTTTAAAAGCCAGGCTCAACAGTTTCAGATGGCAAGGAGAATTGTATTGATAGTTGGTATAAAAGCCACACATGCTATGCTATGGCAGAAAGTGGGTCAGCAATTTGGTCTTGTCCAGAGACTTTGCCTGAAATTGAACTTAATGGTGATGGACTACATAATTTGCTGGAAGATATCTCAAAGCAGTCCAATGTCCGGGCTATCACTTGGTCACTGCTAGTGGCTATCAACTACATCTATGCTGAAAAATAGGAAAATGTGGCAGAGAAAAAAGTTGATAATACTTTGTAGTTTTGCAAAATTGAAAGGGGATGCAAAGATGGGATGGAAGGGTACAGGGATGTTAAAGAGGCTAACATTAAAAAGAAGCCAGGTTCCTGGAAGCAGGACTATAAAAATGATGCCTTGAGGGTATCTCAGGCATCGGAAAGATCCCACTCTTTACCAATGAAAGGGTGGAAAGGCAACGGAACTTGCTCTGTGAAGAGTAACTCAGGGGACTATATAGGTACGAAGAGAGAGGTGTTTGCCAGAGTCCAGCCTCCTGGAGTTCAGCCACCCAGATACTTTCAGGCTGTTCCGGCCAAAAGCCAGGCGGGCCAGATTACTACTTTTACTACTTCATCCACTGGCAATGGTCCTGGCTTTCCAGGCTTACAGAATGCAAGGGTAGTGGGGTCATGGAGGCTCCTGCCCAGATGTCAACAGAGTATAGAGCCAGGCAATGTGTCCCCTGGGAGGTAAGTGAGTGAAGATATAAGGGAGAACCCTAGGTACAGTGGATACTCCAAAACTTTGGAGAAACCAGGAGCCTGGATAGTCATCTGGGGAAAGCCACAGGTTTTGAATAGAGCTAGACCAAAGAAAAGAATATGGATACTACCATCAGAGGCAATGCTATAATACAAGGGCCACCCAGGCCCTTTGGAGTCACATCTTGCCACAGTTTACCCAAAATGCTGGACATGAAGTTACAGGATTTAATCCTTGCCCTGCTGAATTTAAAACTTGTTTTGGTCTGATTGCCTTCTATCCCCATGTTCTTCCCTTTGGGAATGGGATTATTTACACTGCACCACTGTATGTTGAAAATGCTTAACTCTGGCTTTCAATGGAGCTCATAGCTAAGAGTTTGCCTTGTGTCTCAGAGGAGACTCTGGACTTGGCCTTTGTAGCAGTGTTGGAATTGTTAAAAGACTTCGGCAACTCTTAGAATGACTTAAATGCATTTGCATAGGATAGCAGGCATGAGTCTTTTGGGGGCCAGGAGTAGAATGCTGCAGTTTGGATCTTTAGAGTCCCTCAAAAGCCTCAAATATTTGGAGTTGCTATTGGGAGGCAGAGCTTGTCTGAAAGGGGTGAATATTTGGGGTTTTACCTGGACAGATTGTATCTATTTCTTGAGATTGGGGGTTACTCAGGGCAGAAACTTCTAATGTTTATTATTGACTTGTCTGTCAGCCTGCAAATTGAAGGTCACCCACCCTGGATATGGGGATCTGAGCTGACAGCCTGAGCTAAGTAAATGAGTAAAGAAGACACAGCTTCTGCCTGGGAAAAGCTCATGGGCTTTGCTCCAGACTCACTTAGCTTCTGTCTGCAATGGGGTGAGCCGCTCTCCAGCCTCTTCGGTGTAGCTTTACCTTTTCCACTGTCCCACGAATAGACTGTGTCTGAGAGACCTTCTAACACTGTGAGCTAAAAAAGGTGTTCCTTCCTTAAATCGTTGATGTTGGGCATTTTGTCGAAGCAACAAAAAAGTAACAACGTCATGCCACTTAGGGCTTTCTTGCAACGAAATTACAAAGTCCTCAAGAAAGCGCTTAGGGCAGTGTTTAGAAAGCATTCCATGTGCGGTCAAGTCTTCCCAGCTCCTTTAATTTGGATAGGGGACATGGGGGTAATCTAGCCAGTGAGTTGCAAAGAGGTGTGCAAAGATGACTGTCAGTCTAGACAGTTAAGGAAACATATACTGTCTCGGTGCCTTTTCTGAGATGAACTTTGAGAGTTGTTATTGAAACACGTAAGGCACGGCTTTGATTGGAGCATCTGGCAGCCTGGCTCTTGAGGATTTGCATTGAGCAAAGCAACAACCTCACCCTTTTCCTCCTGAGCATATCCTGTCAACATAGCCTAAGCAAGAAACAGCTCTTCGCTGCAATTAATCACCATCCCAACTAGGACTGTGCAGGGATTTTTCATTCATCAAGTAGAGAGTGAAATAAAAGTATGAGCTTAGAGAAACCAGCTACGCAATAAACACTTACTGATCATTCCGGTAAAAAAGAAATTACCGAGAATACATACAACCCAGTGACATGAAAAACAACATTGACACCTCTAAACAGGTGAAGGATATGCCACTGTCGACAGCACAGGAAAGAAAGGTCCGTGACGGGGTGAGAATAGGGAGATGCATTGATTTCAAGGAACATAACTATGACCCACTCATGATGCTCTGATTAAACCTGTGGTCATCAAAGAAACTTCTTCTTTGAGCAATCAACTGTTGTTTTGGAAAACCACACTAAAATGAAGAATATACCAGAATTGTAGAATCTGGGTGGGTGTCTGGTTTCCAGAGAACAGCTTCAAATATTTAAACTGCTAACATTGGACCAACAATGAACTTAATGGTAATTGAAAACATCTTTTGAATAAATAAAAGCATATTTTGTATACTTTATTTTAAAAGTTTACTTATGACTTTGACCAACACAGATGTAGTTTGGAGCCAATCTTTAGCTGAAGACGTAAAATTTGAGGGGAAAGAAGAATATCAAAGAGGAAACAAACTGATATGATTTAAAGTACGATGTTATTACCATCGTAAATTATGTCAAACATGGCCGACTCAAGTAGAACGGTATTTGATTCAAAGCCAAACAGGGCCGCTGAATTATTTTCAGTTAATTATGAGCTCTCCGTGTGCTGCTGCGAGAACAACGTGTTAATCAGTCAACACTGGCTGAATGGTGATAGACGCTTGGTTTCCACCATTCTGGAAGAAGTGTATCTCGGCAATAGTAGGATATGAATGCGATATATTTTGGTAGAAAAGAGCTTATTAACTGATTTGTGAAATTTCAAACAGATGTAAAGTCTAGCTGTGTCAGAAAGTCCACATGAAAGTGTGTGTTTTAAAGGAAATAAAAGGGCGTTCTTAACGGCATGGCAAGTTAGTACTTTATAGATATATATTAATATAATAAATGTATTATATATGTAAATATATATGTATATATATTTGAGACAGGGTCTCTCTCTGTCCTGGATAGTCCTATACTCACAGTTTAGACAATTTTTAAGTGTGGAACTCACCCGTCATGAAATAAATGTGTCATCTTCACTACATCTTGGGTAGAGGAAAATATTTGAAAGATATTTAATATAGAATTCAGCAATCACATAGAACAATTCTATAATCAAACCCTGTATTAAAAGAGAATAAATACTCTCACAACACTACATAAAGTAGGAAACAAATTCTTTCATACACACACACACACACACACACACACACACACACATATATATGTATATATATTTGAGATGGTGTCTTGCTCTGTAGCCAAGGCTGGTCATGTTATATATCTTAAAATCCTCTCTGTATAAACAGACACAAGCATTAAACAGCTCTTGTACATATATACATATATGTACACACATATATATGTGTATAATTTCATATATAAGGTTTTATAATTTATAGATGAAAAATATATGTAATTTATAAAAACTTTAAAAGGACATAGGCCTTTCCTTACCTCTAATGTCATCCACTATGTATATTCAGCTTTAAAGCTGTGAGGTAATTTTTTTTTCCTTAAAATGATGTGTTGGAGTCAAAGTCAGAAGTTGTGGAGGGAAACAAGATGGCTTCTGCCCACATTTGGTACATTTAGAAAAATGCTCAGATAATGGAAAGGCTCCACTGAACTCCCACCTCCACCTGCTTCTTCCAGAATCATTAGTTGGAAAACAAGGCAATGCACAAAGCAGCTCCCAGTACAGAAAGCATGCTGCATGTGTGATGAATGGCTTATCATTATGGAAACATACACAGGGTTGTAAATCTTAATTTTTAAATATGTGCCATTGCTTTCCAGGTGATGACATTAATCTTGAAATATTTTCAATAAATTCTAGAATTGCTACTTAAAGTTTTTAAAGAACAATAAATGTACAATCATTTTAAGATTAAAACAAACTCCGTGAGTGTGCAGTCCTGAATTTTCAACTGTCTCCCAGTGAAAGTATAATTAGAGACACTGAACTCCTTGGACATCTGTTTCACTAAGCCCACTCTTTAAAGCCTTGATCTTTGCCTCACTAATTACACATTTTATCAAAGTTCCTTTACCACCCTTTCCTAAGCCCTGTACAATGGAGGGGAGTACCTTGGAGATCAATGAGTGGGTCAGGAGCTGGCACTTCATTGAGAAATTCCTACGCAGATAGAATTGAGGGTTATGATTCTCAGTTTATATTTTTTACAATTAATTTATTAACTTGTGACTTTCCTAGCCCTATGTTTATCAGTTTCATTTATTTTGGTAAGATGGGTACATACAGACATGCATCTGTATTTAAATTTATATAATTTCAATAAGTAATATATGTTATCTTTTACGTAAAATATTAACCTTCCAGTCTTACCAAAGTTAAAAAAATTAGTGAGCATAAAATTAAATCAACTAAGAATGTATAATTTATAAATATCACTCTGCTTATCATTTAGGAGGGAAAATTACCTTTCCATAGACTACTAGCCTTGTGTGTGTGTGTATGTGTGTGTGTGTGTGCATGTGTGTGCAAATGTGTGTCTGTGTCCATATGTATTCTTTACTTTCCCCTAGGGTACCAGAAACAGATTAAAATTCTTTTTTATGTGAAACAAAAATCTCTTTAATAATGAATAAGTAGAAAGGTATTTTTTATGTTTAATCACAGTATCCTGATTTCTCTTGTTTTCCATAAAGAATAGGACACCTGATACTTGGAAAGACTATTATATGTTAATGTGGGATATATACATTTGCAAGGCATGTGCTATAATCATTTAGATTTAGAGTTAATGGCTTATAGGGCATTCTCATTTATGATTGTCTTCCTGGAATACTTTCTCTGAAAGTAAATTGGCCCATACGGTTATTATACAATGTTCTTTTCCAGCTCCCATAAATGCATACTCTTTGGACAAACGCATATATAAATTGAGACTAAAGATCCCAGAAGACTAAGTTTCATTTTCTTATACATAAAATGAGAGGATTCAACTTCATAATTGGCATATTGTAGTGCAGATCCCAAGGATCTACAAAGGATTGCCCACAGGGGCCTCGGAACGTTCTTGGCTGGATGCAAAGCCTGCCAAGAAGATGCCAGTGCCTTTTCTCTCCGCAGGAACTTAGAGCTTTACCTGCGTTTTCCTTCCTCTTCCTAGCTTCCAATGCCTACCTACAGGGTAGTGGCTGTGCCAAGAGCCTTGGTAGCTCCGAGGGTGCATGGCTCAGCATGGGTACTGGAGAACCTAGACTATGCATGTTTCTCTCTTCCTTATGACTCTCACATTACTTTAAGTAGCGGCGATACTCGGATAGTCGTGGACAGCCAAGTTGCAGCACTAGTACCTTGAAAAAAAAAAAAAAAACCCGTTTGTATCTTCTCACCGTCATTATCAGTGTTCCTCCACGGACCCCTGTGATCTTCCGGTGTGGTCTCAGGCTGATTCCAACTCTGCCCTTGCTCTTTAAATTGTTCCCATTTGGAAACTAAGGTTATTATGGGATTTTCAAAAGTACTGTACTTTAAAGGAGGTTAAAGCATTCGATCCTTCAGGGAGTTGGAGAACAAATTCAAAGTGTGGAACCCGACAATGATGTGTTATTTCCTTTTGGTTACATGATCACACACTGGAGGATAATCATAGGTATTTTAGTAAGGTTAATACTTACTTATGGTTCCAATAGAAAAAAGGAGAGGGAGCAAGTGGATGGTGTTGAAAGTTCATGACTAGCCCTGTGTCCTTTGTGAGCATGCTCTCCAGTGGGCTGTGGGGACGGTGGTTTGTGTATCTTTAATCTGGTGGCATTCATGAGATGGGGTTTCAAGACAGCATTCATTATTTCAAGAAGCAACTGAACTATTTGATATACTTCTTGTCTGTGCATTTTCTAGTTCTATTTTATAGATTTTGTCTAACATTGCATGTTATTAACCAGGAAGGACTTTTTCTTGCCCTTTGCTTAACCTGTTTCTTTGATTCTTACATCTTGAGGAAGTATTTAGTCATATAATTAGAAGTTTAAGCATTGAAATTAAGCTGATTTTTCCAGCAGATGTGTTTTCTGCTTAGTATTCTACAGCACTCTTAGGAGAAAAAAGAGACTTATGCCAGCATTTTGGTACAAGTTTATAATCCCAGCACTCTCCGCGGGTGAGGCCAGTGTATCACAGATTTGAGCCCAACACTGGTAATTTAGCAACTGAGTGAGAAATTGTGTCAAAATCAAAACCAAATATTTGTGAGTTTTTTTGCTTTCTGTGTTTTTTGTTTTTGTTTTTGATTTTTTGTTTTTGAGACAGGGTCTTGCTCTGTAGTCCAGTCTGGTCTTAAATTCACTATGTAGCCCAGACTGGCCTCAAACTCATGTCAGTCCTACTGCCTCAGCTTCCTGAGTGTGGAGATTACAGGCATGCACCATCACACCTGCTTCAAAACCAAATATGTGGCAGGAAATGTGGCATAGTAAGAAGGACCTGGTTATATCCCTAGCACCAAATAAAAAAGAGAGAAAGAGAGAAAAAGAAAGTGAGAGAGAGACAGAGAGAAAGCGAGAGAGACAGAGAAAGTGAGAGAAAGAGAGAGAGAGAAAGTGAGAGAGAGAGAGAGAGACAGACAGAGAGAGAGAGAGAAAAACAGCATTATGATCATTGGAAAATTTATTGTCTTGATAATATAATATTATGTTCAATATTTGAGGACTCATCACAGTTACTTAACACTTGTAATACTACAGCTCACAGTGACTGAGTGACCGTTGTGCCCCAGCCCCTGTCTGTACACTATGACCCACAGGATCACCCAGGAAGTTAGTTTCTCTTATTCCACCCAATTTGCAAATAGAAGTGTATGGAGGACAAATAATTTCCCCAAGCAAATTACAGAACATCCAGATATTTATAAACTTACGTTTTACCACTGGACAATATGACTATATTAACTTTCTTAAAGTCATTTTGAGGTACATATATAAAAATTTGAGAAGATAAAATAGAAAGTCTTCTCTGATCACGCAATACTACATTTTCTGAATGGTTTTATTGTAGTCCAACGCTAAACTATTATCTAAGAAATAGTAGCAATTCATCGTGTCTGAAAAACTAATATTTTGCTAACATGGTAATACAAAATATTGAAGTTCAGAGATAGTTTCTGATAACTTGCTGTCTAATCAAAAATATTGAAGAAAGAAATAAAGTCTATTACTCCTGGAACATAAATGTACGAGACTGACAGCTTTATAGCATTGGAGGTTTTGGGCCACAGTAACTGCCAGAACAGATTGATGTGTGATCTAGTCAATTGACTGCCGATTGTTCTAAATTGACTAGAACCCAAGCAATTTCTGCGCTTTATAGGCCACAATGAAAAGAAACATCATTTCTGCCTTGCTACTGTAGATCAGGGAGCTAGGGAGGGTGGGCCCTTTGTGAAGAGAAGTCAGATTCAGGGAATTCAAAACATCAGGCTTAAGACATAAGCCAAGGAAATAGACCGGTGACAAATTTCCTTTTCTCGAAGCCTTCTTCAAGGACACACTCATGATGGATAGCCTTGGAGGGAGAGCAGGAAGCAAGTTCAAGCCCTGAGCTCGCTGAGTATGAAGGACAAAGTCATCAACATAAGAAGACTGATCTTTAAAAAGAAACAATAAAATCAATGCATTACTATGGAAAGAATCTCTTTGTATGTGTGTGTGTGTGTGTGTGTGTGTGTGTGAGTGTGTGTGTGTGTGTGTGTGTGTGTGTGTAATCTTTTATAAACAACAAAAAAGGCTTTAGATTAATGAGTTAGAAGCCTATATAAAGAGTATTAAAATGAATGTCACTGCATCACACAAGAAGTTTTAATATTTGAACTCATAGGACTCTTAGCCTTTGTAATGTTACACAAACATATCTCATGTTCAAAACCAAGATCACCCCTAACTACAGCATTAAACACTTACAGCATTGGTTAGCTAAGTGTCAGGTACAAGCTGAAAAGTTAATTTTTAAGACTTAATAATTATTGCTGCCGTATTGCTTATAATTTATTCAGGGCTGGCGGATCTTAAATATTGCAGCTTAAGCCAGGGTGTGTAGACACTGGTTGTATAAGTGGCAACAGTACAAATGCAACTTTGGGTTTTTATTTTGGCTTCTCTCTTTTCTGGTCCACTTTTTCCGCATGACACTGTCCATTCCTTATAAGGTCTTGGAGGGACACATAAGTTAACTAGCAGGTAAATGTCAATCAGGATAGGGTTCTAGCTTGCACCACTGTGAGGTTACACAAGGAAAACAAGGCAGGCATTGGGAAAGAATTCCAGCATCGTCAGTTAACGCGCTCTGCGGAGAAAATGAGTTTCTAGCAATAGTTCCCTTCTTTCGTCTTACCTTCAACTTTGCCAAATCTCTGTAGTTACAACATTGCTGGAAACTCAACAACGGGCAAAGTTCAGCACACTTGTACACATAAACTGTCCCTTGCTCACTATGCAAGGAAGAAGAAAAATGGTGGAAAAATTATTTTCTTCTTTGAGCATCTTCTTGAAAATAAGAATACTTTTCAGGAGATGAGATATTTTCCCCTTCCCATCTTCTTTCATTTCAACCTCTGATTTCTGCCAAGTTCTTGTGACAATGGGATTCTAACCAAAGCTACAGTCAAATGCCACAAAAAGTTGAATCTACAAACGGGAAACGTTAGCAACATAATTCATTTTATGCTTCACTATCATCATTTATTTTTGAAAGGTACTCTCCCACACTGTTCTTCTAAGGAAAAGCACTATTGTTGCTTATAAAATTACAACATCAGATGTTCAGCATCTCCCTGAGCAGTTTTGCGCACTTCTCAGCTAAGTCTGACCTATTTAGTTTTGGAGTGCTAAGGATCAAGCTCAAGGCTTTGTACTTGGTGGTCAACCACGTTAGCACTGTGATACACCTCTGAACTTCCTATGTTTAATTTTGAAGATGATAGTTTGCAGCTAGTCTAGTAACTGTGCATCACTTTTAAGGATGGCAAGTATAAATTTAATTTTGTTTGTGACCTACTTTATTAATATCATCTGCTTTATGTAACTTTATAAAAGACAGAACTAAACAGTCATGTCAAAAATTAATATCTTCATAGACTTAGCCCTGTGCAAGTATTTCATTATATAATTTAAAAGTTACATATATGGAATGAAGCTTATTAATTATTCTTAGAATGAAAACAAAGCTACATATCACCTGGAAATTTCCACCAAATGCAGTCAAGAAGAAAATTTTACAGCTAAACTTTTAGATTGTTCTGCAAAACTGAAGACCTGCTTTATTGATTTGACCAATTTTGACAACACATGGATAGAATTAGAGTATCCACAATCTTTTAGAATTTATAGGATTTACAATTTTCTCTTCTAATGTTAATGATTTGTAGCTCCTTACTGAATACTTTAAAGTATACCTGAATCTTCAAAATGAAAACAATGTGATAGAAAGTCTACTTCTCTTTTTATTAATCTTTAGGTGACACATAGTTTGGGCAGTTATTCAATGGTGGTTGGTAGAATGATCAGCAGGTAAGGACTACATGTTACCCAGCTCAAACAGGTTAACATGGATGCATAATGAAGGGGTGACAGGTACGACTCCTTCATGTGTCACAGTATTCCACAAAAAGGCAATTTCATTCTCTAAATTTTCTGATTCTCTTAATATCAAGAATTGGACCAGCATTTTACTCTGTGGCATAGTTTTCTAAAGTTTACGTAAAACTCCAGTGAGCAATCTCTCACATAATTATATGCCTGAAAATATTCAGTTAGCTTTCATATAGTGAGATTTTAGAATTTTAAACAATGCAAAGCTGATGAAGATTATGGAATTATGTTTATTTCATTCAAAATGAAAAGCTTGCCCTAAAGTGGCCTTTTGGGCTAAAAGCTGTCTACTGTTGTTTGTATGAGAATATCACCATATCCCGAAGTCTATCTATGCAATCATACAGATATTGACTACTTGTGCTCTTGCAGTTTACAATTACTAAACCAGTATTTTTCTGATCACAGCCTAACTGCATTTATGTGTCATAAAATCAATTCAGTCAGTCATAATGAGAATTTTTTAAACAAAACAAAATGGAAAATAAAAGAAGAGAAAAAACCCAGGTGATATGTAAATATTATTTTTGAGGTCTCTCTCTCTCTCTCTCTCTCTCTCTCTCTATATATATATATATATATAATGTAGATAGAAAGATACAAGTATACATATATGTATATGAGGAATATGTATACACACATTCACAATCATATATACATACATATTATAGTAAAATATAAATGTATGGGCATACGTGCACATACATATATGTACATATATAGTCCTCTATAATTTATCTCAAAATGTGTTACAAATTCTTAACATATTTCTTCTTTGTTTATACTTTATCTCACACAATTAAAATATAAGTGCTCACAGTACTATAGTAAAGACCATAGTAGGCACTCAATAAATGTTATGGAATAAATTAATAATTGACTACACACAAACACACATTCTGGATCATCTGCTTTCTGTAAGCTGTGCTCCTGGAAAGTTAGATAGGTCACTCATCAGAAACTAAATCTGACCTTTCAAAATTGGCTTTCAGTTTCTTTTTAGTGATATTACTTTTCCCTCCCTGTAGCTACAATGGAAGCTTAAATCATTTCTTTCTTAAAATCTACAGCAACACAGTAGAGATATCAAAACGGGGACACATCTAATCTGATCACATTGTCTGCCCAACCAAGAAATGTCCAAAATGTAAATGACTCCTTATTTGCCCTTCCTTATTCAATAGCCAAATTCCAAGATTAGACCAAAATTAGTCACTTCAAGACATAAAAGCATTAGGGATTAGATGTAATTGGAAAAACAAAGCAAAACAAAACAAAAAACAAAAAAACAAGGAGGTACTTGATGGAACCCACAGTCAGGATGGACAATGAAAGCCAGGTATGAATAGTCTTTTGGTTAATACATCAGAAGGGAATCTTCTGAGTTAATTCAAAATGTGATTTACAGGTCCAGTGTGAGGTACACTAGTAGTAATGGAAGAATGGTTAGAGAAGGAGGAAAAAATTCGACCATGACACAGATAGTAAAACATAACGTGTGTGATACTCAAACAACAAACAAAAAACAAAGCAGTAAATTCCTTGAGGTAGGGAAGCTGCCAGAAGACTCAGGCAGGGCAGGTATACCATGAGAGAGGAATGTTTAAAGCATCAATCAAAGCCAAACATGGTAGCCCACAGCTGTAATCGCAGCACTCCATGTGAGGATTGCAGGTTCATGCCCAGCCTGGGCGACTTAGGGGGACTTCGTCTGAAAACAAAACAAAACAAAAAGAAAACAAACAAACAAACAAACAAAAAACCCAGAAAGGACTAGATACATAACTCACAACAAAGGCCATGGGCGCGTGCGCGCGCGCACACACACACACACACACACACACACACTCTAACACTGCTATGGTTTAGATCTCTAATGTCTCCAAATCCTCATGTATTTGGATGTAGTAGAACTGTGTTCATTGCTAGGAAGTAGGGCCTGGCTAGAAGGAGCAGATATTTGGGGTCTGACCTGGAGAGATTGGGTTAACTTGCTGAGATCAGGGGGTGCCAAACGCAGAGCTTTCAAGTGTGTGCTACTGACTTGTGGACCAGGAAGTGGGGGAGGGTCGCCTACCTTTAGTGTGGACCCAACTGTGAATTTGTATTAAGTAAAGGAGCAAAAGAAATATGGCTCCAACTTCTTCCTGGGAAAGCTCTAGCCTTGCCCGAGTCTCCAGACATCACTAGCTCCTGCTTCACTTGTTCTACCTCGCTTTGTGGGCAGCTCTCTGTCTCTGCCATGTGCTTCCACCAAGGCCAGCTGCCCATGAACAGACCGTGTGAGACCTTCCGAGACTGTGAGCTAAAATAAATCTTTCTTCCCTTAAGTGGTGGATGTTGGGTATTTTGTGCTAGCAACAAATATGTAACTGAAACACACATATGCACACATACACACACACACATACACAGAGTAGCAAAATCATGGACAGATGGGCAAGTTTCCCACTTATTTCAAAACAGATGAATTAAAAGGTTGCAATGAGAACAAGTTAGAGGTGGAAGAGAATGACGGAGATGGTAAGACTGGCCGAGCAGACAGGGTTCAGGACAGTCACTGGGCAAGTCCTAAGGACAGGGCCTCATTGAATGGAAAGGAGTTGGAGAGCGAAGCCAGAAAGAAAGGGGTGCAGCACAGGACTACTGCTTACTCGGACAGCCTGGGAGAATATAAAATTGGGTGTTGAACTTTATCAACAGATAGCCAAAATCGAATGACAGTATTTTATGTAAAGTAGTATGACTTTGCTATTACTAAATGGGACATTTAGTAGTTCTTCAGATGCTGGCCTCAACTGAAATAAAACAGAAGTAGGGTGGGTCCCTAAGACACATGCAAAATTAAGCACTGGAGATGTTTGTTGATCTAAGTTCCATGCCTTGAGTTTTTTTCTCACTTTTATTTATTTATTATGTATTTATTTATTTATGAGACAGGGTCTCACCCTGAAGCCCAGGCTGGTCCTGAACTCACTGTGGTGCTTGGGCTGGCCTTGAATTCATGGAAATCCTTCTGTTTCAGCCTCCTGAGTGCTGGGATTACAGGTATGTACCACCATGCCCAGCTTATGTGGTGCTGGGGAACTGAACTCAGGTACTTAACGCTTGACTTAGCACTTGCTAGGTAAGCACTTTAACCGCTGAGCCATTCTTCCAGCCCTCACTTATGTTTCTATAAGGCCAAGGCTGTATTGTGCACAACTCTCTTCAGTTGCTTGAAAGCCTTTTCTCAGGGCATACCTTCATTTTTGGTGCATCTGTGTAAAACACGCCATTTTAAGAATGTTTGGGGAAGGAAGACATTGTGTTTGGGAATTCTGTTGACTTTTCCTTTTTTTTTTTTTTTCAAAATATGCTCCTAAGAGAAGACCTCGAATTACTTAATCATTTGGGTGAACTTAATAGGATTAAAAGTGAAATTTAGCACTAATTTTTTTTTTGGTGGTACTGGGAATTGATTGAAGCCAGCAACTTTACATGAAGCTATATATCTATCCCATTTTATTTTATTTTTGACAGAGAGTCTCAGTAAGTTGCTAGATCGTCTAGCTAGGGTCAAATTTGTGATCCTCCTTCCTCAACCTTTTCCAGTACTAAGATTACAGGCATGCACCACCAAGATGACTTAGCACTAGATTTTGCAACCTCTTTTAAGAATGTGAATGCCGGAAATATGTTTCCTAAAGATACTTTATGATGTACAAATAGTTTTAAATCCAGGAGGAAAAAAATGAATGAAGGCAACGTTGATTCGTTTAGTTTTGTTTTCTTATAACTAATTACTAATACTTAGTATGTGCTTTTGCCATTTTATTTTCTTTAGAATACAAAATATATTCAACACAAAGTATGGGAACAAAAGTTCAGGAAAGAGCAATAATGTCAGTGGTCATTTTAATGAGAATGTATTCCTTGAATAGTACTCAGAACATACCTACAATCTCAACTTTTTAAATGAGTCCACAAGGAGATACTGTGCAGCTCTGTTACTTGGCCACCATTGTGCAAAAGGCAGTATGTTCAATAACAGATGACTGGATAAAGAACATGTGGTACATATACATAATGGATTATTACTCTGCCAGTGAGAATGACAGGTTTGGGTCATCCATAGGAAAGTGGATGCACCTTAAGACCACTGTACTTAGTGAAATGAGCCAGACCCAGATAGTTAAATATCATATGGTTTCTCTAATTTGAGAAAAACCAAACCATATGAATGAAATATACAATACCACAAAGGATGGCAGAAGAACTGCCCATGGGTCACAGTATTATTTCAAAACCATAAAAGAAGGAATATTAATTGAGGAAATCAAATGAGGCTTCACATAGAACCTAGCAACTTTGAAGCTGAGGCAGAAGGCATGCAAGTTCAAGGTCTGCTGGGGCAACTTAGAAAAGCCGTATCCCAAAATTTAGGACTTGAAGCCGTGGGTGCAGGTCATTGGTAGAGTGGCCCTGGGTTTGTTCCCCAGAATGGGGAACAAGAAGGATGAAGAGGAGGTGGAGGAGGAGAACGAGGAGAAGCAGCAGCAGGAGAGGAGACAAAAACAGAGGAGAGGCAGTAACCAGGGATGCAGGGCGGTGCTCCTGCAGCTGAGTGCCACAGAAGCATGCCCGGCATGATTCAGAGCACGCTGTGCTGTCACAGACACGAGACTGCAAAAGAGTATGAGGTCACACCGGGCAGGCCCCGTAGGGCTGTGAATTTGAACAATTCTACAGAGCAAAACGTTATTGGCACAGAGAATAGTGGGCCCAGCTGACCAAGGATTTCCTTACTGCAACACGTGTGCAGCCCTGCTAAGGTGTGAATCTGGCTGGAGCCTGTCACTCAGAGGTGTGAGTGCTGGATGCCTTATCCTAATGCCAACGATGCTAAGAAGTGGTGGGACCTTTAAGAAGTGGCTTTGAAAGGAAATCAGCTGGGAAAACCCATGTATTTCTCAAGATTGGAGCATCTCCTGGCACTTCTCCCAAATCCCTCTTCAGCAAGGGCCACTTCATGCTCTGGTGCACACTTCCACCACAGCGATGGTATCCACTGTGAGGCTTTAAGGAGAGCCAGACAGAAGCTAGCATGATGCGCTTGATCCTCTACTACTATAAGCTGAATAAACCTGCTGCCATTGTAAAGTACCTAGCACCAGGTATTTTGGGGTGGCAACAGAAAACGGGACAGGACAAGTCCGTTCACCACCAGCATCTTTATTCTGAACATTTTCCCCCAGGGACATGCCTACTGCCTGTTACAGAGATAATAAGTAACAGTGAGTATGTTTCAGTGCTAAGGAATTTAAGAAAAGAAATTCCTGTCAGGAAGATTTGGGACAAGCCTCTTTCCACACGTTTTCTAAGCCATCAGAAGATAAAAGGTGTAACAGGAGGAGGACTTCTGTTCACTGCTGTCTCACCCCCAGAGCTTAACTCACAGCCTTCCAACATAGGAAGCACTCAGTTAGCAGCTGGCAAACACATAATTCTCCCACACAAAATATATCCTGTCTGAACCACAGGGAAGGAAAATGTGAAAGCGGAAGTCCACTTCTTTAAAACCTATCTCATGATTAAATATCATTTTCACCTGGAAATATGTTTCCAATAATGGACAGCTCTTTTCCCCCAATATTTCATCCAGTTCCATTTGTTACACAAACATGTTTCAACATCAACAAACAAATATATCGTTGGAACCAGTCATATGATAGTAAGTAATTTTTGAGTTGTCCTCCCAAGTAAGTTTTTGTCTATAGTCACAAGAGGATAAGATGTGGTTGGTGGCTTCATTATTAGAGTATACTACAGACTTTTTGATAAGTTAGTCTGAGAAGATGCAATAATTATGGAATAGTTTCCCTTTGGATATTAGAATGTGAAGTAGAAAGTATAAAATTCTATTCTCATTCAAGAGCCATGAAATACAAAATGGATGCCAAAAAATCCTACACATTTATAAGATGTCAGGGCCTCTTAGACATTGATTTATGTATAAATGGGTCATTTAGAGGATTGTCAGCTGGCTTTAAATGAAACGCAAGTTCAGCGTTAATGTCTTTTTTTATTAACAAAAAGTAACCAACAGATCAAAAAGTGAACTATTTGGGAACTGTGATTTATTAGAGTAGGGATAACAGATGTAATGATGCGCATCTATGTTGACCATCTCAGTGAATGCATCATCTCCTACTGTGAATCATCATCTTGGATCAAAGAGAATACCTGACTCATAATTTCAAATGACAGTCTACGACATCGTTGGTCAGGCGATCCCTATTCACTGGACACTTACCATGTGTGTCTCAAATGTGCCTCTTTTTTATCATAACACAACTAAAAAGATAGGCTAACTGTATAATTTCTCGGCCAACAGGAACGCTTTGATAAGTTAAGGAACTAACTGATAATTACACAAATACATGCTATGAATGTCTGGGAAACATGAACATGTGATGGTTTTCCTTTGCCACTCACAATGGGTATCAAAGCACCAAAGTTCTTTGGTCTTTCTTGTTAGAGACTTTGATTCACTGGGATAATTAGTGCCAGCATGTAGTGTGCGTGCGTGCGCGCGCGCGCGCGTGTGTGTCTGTGTGTGTGTGTGTGTGTGTGTGTGTGTGTGTGTGTGTCTGTCTGTGCTCATGTGTTTCATCCATCCTTCTGACGTTCTTTTTGGTTGAAAATCTATAATGAACTGCCCATGTCCCTAATGTCCAATAGGAAGAGAATACCAATAGTGTTGGTAGGCATTTCTAAGCACTTCATTCATTTCAGTGGGGCTTCCCACCCCCCACCCACTCATTAAAAAAAAAAAAAAACTGCCTAGAGCAATATGTCCCAAGTTTGTCCTGACAAGCACAAAGTGAAATGAGACTGGCTATCCTATGCTGTAATGATAATAGATAAATTTTGATATATGTACTAGAATTATGTGTCTGGGTCCTGTGTTGTTTTATATAGGTCTATCTCACTGTATTGCTCTATTCACTTATTTGTTCCTCTTAATCCTGTGATTATACCTTCATTTCACAGATAAAAAGCTTAGCCAGGGAAAGGCTAAGAATGCTAAGAATGAAGGGTGACCGATAAATACGGTGAGCATTTACATTTTCAAAAACAGATTATAGTAAAAGAAAGACATATTGTCACTAATCTTCATCAAAACACTCCTTCTCACTTTGAACACACTTACCCTGTCATTCTTCCCAATTTTTGGAGCAGTTCAGGCAATTCTCTCCAGCGACTGCCTTTCTCAGCTGTTGTGGCTAACTCCCCAGCCTGAAGGATTCAAACTCTTTCCCTTTCATGCTTATTCTGACCTTGGGGAATGGCCCGAGGTTACAGAGTTATGCATCTGATGGATAAGCTAGAGGACAGCACACTGTAATGCTGCTCCAGCTCTGATTTCTCACTGGATGAAACTTGGCATCAACGTTCACCATGATTTTGATTTTATGCTTAAAGACACTCAGGAAAGGCAACATCCAGAACTGCTTCATAAAGCAGCAAGAATTATGGGCCATGTATGTTTGAGGCAACGGAGAAAGATAGCCTTTTAGGGGGGTGAATGACAATGTGTCTTTTACTGTAATAAAATTTTTAATTTAGTCATTTCTTATATATTTGGATCATGCCTTGTATCTTGTCAAAAGAAAAAAAAATAAGACACTACAACTGCCTTTGCATCTGTTTCTCCCTCTCAGTGTCTTCTAAGTGGCAGACTTTGTGCTTAAACCATGATAGAAGAATGTATTTCAAGTTCTCATCTGGAGTATGGAGGAAATTTTCTTCGAATACAGTAACTTGCATCACAGTTCAATTTCTACAGCTTTTGACTGTAAGGGATGCTAGGCTGAGGTAGGGGACTACTGGGTGAACCTCAGACACAAGACCCTCCCGTGGCACGTGTGTGTCGCGTGGGTGAATCTGGAATCTCCCAGGGTGTGAAACTGAGTGAGATGAGGAAAAAAAAAAAAGAAAAAGAAAAAGAAAAAAGAAGAAGAAAAGAAAAAAGAATATCTGTCCAGGAAGGGGGAAAAACAGGAAGATCAATATATATATTTGCATTAAAGGAGGTTATGAGGCTCCAAACAATATGATTTGGACCATAAAGGAGAAGAATCTGTGCAAATGATCTGTGGCAGAGCTGTAAGCTAAAGACAGTAGATCCGTGGCATTCCCGTATGGAGCTATCTGCCAATGTGCAAGGCTCACTCAGGTAACTCTCATTCAGGCATTCAGGAGGCAGAAGAAGGCCCATCAAGGCTGAAGCTCAATAATTATTTCTTGCATGAAAAATAAATGAATGTTCTGTTATATAGAGAACAATGGGAAGTCAACCCATGTACATTGAGCCATAGTCATTTAAATTTCCCAACAATTTGTTAGTTCAACAGCTAATAAATCCTTCAAAGTCCTTTTAACTACTCAAAGAAGCAAAGGAAAGTACTCTTCCTGGCCTCAGGGACTTAAAACACACATATCCACGGGAAACACATATCACTCTTCATGTAAAGTGTTTAATAATCCATCTGAAGCTTTTGCAAAGTATGGACGCTGTTAATCACACGTGGCTACACGGAGCACAGTTCCCATCCCCATGTTAGTATATCAAGAAATTCACCATCTTAATCTCATTTCTGCTCCTAGTGGTTTTGCAAAGAAATACAAGCATTGATTTTGATAGTACTTGAGTTCGAGTATGTCTTAACTGGAGCACAGAAATAAAAGTCTTCAAATAAACCATTTCATTCTTTTTTTTCCCCTCACCAAATTTTTCAGAATACATTTGTTTTTTCTTTTTTTTAAATGAACAGCGTGTCCTTTGCATTTACAAACAGAGGAAGAGTTTCCTCTTGCAAAAATAACCACATAAAATTTAAGTTGCAGATTCGCATGCTTATATACTTAGGTGTAAAAATCAATCTGGAAATTCATGGAGTTTCTTTTATGAAGAAACAACCTAAGGTTTCTTACAAACCTAAGAAAAGCTTGGACTCCTTGGACTCTTCAATAAACTAGAGGAGTCATAACAGTATTGTCCCCAAGAGCCTGTGGCAAGAATGCAGTATCTCCACTACCTTGGTCTTAGAATTCTGGCTTCCCAAATGGAGGGAGAATAACTCTGTTATTTTAGTATGCCAAGCTTGTGGTAATTTGTAATGGAAGGCCTAATAAACTAATACATTTGATAAAAATAGATCACTTAGAAACACACAGATGCATGTAGTGGAATTCAACCCAAGATGAAGGTGACAGTACACAAAGGATTCCTTTTCTCTCCTATTTGAATAATGAAGTTATTCACTTTGAAAACAGGCACTCTGACTTTTATGCTTTTTCTCATCTACCTCAATATTATCAATATGATTAATCATTCAGGTTTTCCAGCTTCCTGTACATAGCATGCCAAAAGCTGATTGCCGGTGAGGATTCTAAAAAATGAGAGTACTTCCAGGGGCTGGACTTTCCTAGGGTCTTTTCAATTTCAAGGCTAGTGCCAAACTAATTATCC
>PVKB01007243.1:0-39658 GCA_004027205.1 Ctenodactylus gundi
TTTTTTTTTATTTCAGAGATGTTGTTATAATGAAACTCAAATGTTAAGTTTGAACATATTTTTCCTATTAATAAAATATTACTGCTTCCTCTTGGACACTTCTTGGTCGTTGTTAAGTCAAGCTAACACAGTACTAGCAGAATAATACAATTTGAAATGTTCTTTCCAGTTAGAATTTATTAATTAGCAGCAAGTTTTAATTCTGTTACATTCTATTTAATTTCCATTATATTATTATTATAGTTAAAAGAATAACTTGACCATATCTCCATGTCTTTAAGCCATATGAAAAGGCACGAACTTGTGTGTACTCTGATGTGCAAAACAGCTCATATATATCACATACAAACTAATAGGCCCCTTGAATTTCTCCCTGACACAAATGATGAAAAACTACACTTAAACTTTATATCTCTCCAAGTTAGGATTATTTGGATATGGGAGACTCTTTACTATTTGCATAAATCTGATCTCTAAAAATTTTTGAGGGTTCTATCCTTTTACAGAAAGTATGTTGTGTTTATTAAGTAGTTTTAATAAAACATCCATTCCAAGGAGTTAAGAATTTCTCTAATAACAATGATTACCTTCTGAAAAAGATTCTAGAGGACCTTCAGTGCAATTATAAATCACAATAATAGTTGCATTAAAAAATTAAGAGAACGTTGTCTGGAAATGGCACACTCTCCAGGAACGCCTTCTCCACTCAATTTCCGAGAAACTCATCTCCAGTAGTTACAGTAGGGTTATAGACTTTAGAGAATAACAAAAACGATGCAGCTTAGTGCCCTTGTAAATGTGATATAAAGGCTACGCATGCCTTGTTTGTCAAATAACGGGCAATGTTGTTGAATTTGGGCCAAATAGGAAAAGATATCCGTTTTGTTAGTAGATATCAGTTGTTCAAGAGAATAAACTCTGAAAGATAAGAAAGAAAAACAAACAAGCAATAAATATGCTATTAAAAGAGTGTCTCTTAAAAATAATGAAGAAACATCAGTTAAAAATTAAAATAATTGACATATTGTTTTGCCTGAAAATTTTTAACAATAATCAGAATTTATTCCCATTTTACTTGTATCAATCAACAGATGTTATGAAGAGAGAGTAACTTATGATGACTGAACTTAGAATATTTGTATATTTTTCTTTTGTGCCATATGGTAAAATAAAACATAGAAGACACTGCCTAGCTTAGAACTGGCTAAGAGTTGTGTTAGAGGAAGCACAATGCTCCAATGCCTTATTCCTTTCCTTTAGAAGGGTCATCAGCTCAGTTTTTCAGTGTAGATTATTGGTTTCTCATGTGATAATGTCTAGCTTGAACTAAGATTCCAATTGCATAGAAAATAAGTGGAATATGTGTGCATCAAATTGTGAATCCATTGTAACCAAAAATATCTCAGGTTACTTAGAGCAAAAGAACTATTTTTTTTTTTTGAAAACATAGTGCTTTTTCAGGAGTTTGTAATTATTAAGGCAGGAGATTATACATTCCTTTTCTTCTGATTTGTTACAAAAACACAGAAATAAAAATAATTATCAATTTTAAAATACTAGAGGGGAAATGCTCAAATACAAGCACTTAAATTTTTTATTTGTATATCTTTCACTGTAAGATTGACACCATTTCTTCAAAACTGACCTGAATATGTGTATAGTACAAAAACCTACTTTTCCCTATTTTCATCTTTTTGATAAGCAAAGAACTAGGATATATTTTAAAACATTCTTAAAGTGATACTGTAAATAAAGCCTGTTTTTTTTCTATTTTTAAATAATCACAGACTGATGCAGTATCCTGAATTTTATGTGCACAGCATGGTCCAGTTCAGCAAATAAAAATTTGCCTTCAGAAGAAAATATAAGAGAAAGAGAGAAGGTGTTTATTGATATAGAGACTGAGTTGACCTGAGCAACATTCTTTTAATATGATGACAGAACTGAGGATGTAAGAGTACAAACCAATATCTTTTGAGATTACTTTACCTTTGATTCCTCAGCAAATGTAAGTTGTCTTACACTCTGTGCCTAAAACTGTATAGAAGCTTTGGTGAGCAAGGTGCTTGCCCTCAAAGGTGATAGAGATAGATCCGTTGTTCCAAACAGAGAGTGATTCTGCACATGGCCTTGCCTCCATCCTCGTTATGATCTCATTTCATCGGAAAGAAAGCCAGGCCTTGATGGGTTAGAATATGCATGCCTGCAGGGAGACGAGCAGCAGAAAGAATGATGCTCATAAATTAATCAGGAGTCAAGATGAATGCAAAACTGTAATAATGCGGCCATAAGGAACATGGTGTGCATTTTCTTCAGGATGAAAATAAAGGATTTGAAAAAAGAGAATAGCATAAATAGTCTTTTGCCCAACCATCTAGGAATATATCAGAATTGCTTTCTCCATTTGGAATTGGTGGAATCTGACATAATATTTAATTTAAAACTCCAGTGATATCTCAATATTTTCTCAATTATTGTATATAGGCAGATAAGCCATATTGGTCTCTAAAAGCAGACTATACCAGTACTGATAAAATTTAAATTCTAAAGGACATTTTTGGTGATGAGGAAGATTTCTGTCAGCTATTCAAATTCAACCAACCAAGTTTAAATCAGACATGGCAAGCCTAATAAATGGGACTTGTACTTTTTCACTTTTTCTCAAGCGTGTGTGTGTGTGTGTGTGTGTGTGTGTGTGTGTGTGTGTGTGTGTATTCAAAATCATTGGTGCAGGCACTGGGAACAGTATTTATCTTAAAAAGGAAAAAGACGGACCTAAAATACTGAAATAATCAATGGCTGTACAGTAATATAAAGAAATTGAATAGATTTGTCAGCTTGTCAGTCAGAAATGAATGAGAATTGTGGTGAAGAAAGAAAGGTAAAAGGAATTTCTCTGGGGAAAAGAGCCATGCAAAATAAAAGCATTAGTGTGACATACAGTTTACAGAAACTCTCTTTGTGGAGATTAAAGTTTATGTTTGTTGACAGAACTACAGGAACATGTCACACAATGTAAAAATGATCATGCCATAACCACTTCTTTGCTGATGGCTTTATTTTACATGCAGTGATCTCCATTAGATAGAATTCAACATGCATTCCTATCTCCTGACATTAGCTAGAGCAGGTGCCAGCTTGCATAGATGCAATTATTTGAGACCCAAACAGTTTCTGGCATGAGGTATTTTATGCAGTGATACCACAAGGAACAGTCCCATCACTTGTATATTACCGTGACTTTAGGAAAAATAAACACAAATTGAATTATTTTTGTTTTACAGGTGTCATTTAAATCTAACTATGGAAACTGATATGGGCTTCCTAGATTATCTGAAAATAGAGGCCGTCTGGAAATATTAATCATTATTTTAGTAAAAGCATATTTTGTGAGAGCAGTGTGATAGAATGCTTTCACTTGGACCCTTACTGTATGTGGGTAATTTCTGTGTTTTATTTCCTTTAATTCTGTGATATTTATGGTGTACAGCTACACTGATATCCTTTATTCTACGAAAGAAGAAAGGAAGCTTACACTAAACATAAAAATGAATTAATGCCCATTAAAAAGCAGAAAAGAAACAGACCCCAGCTACAGAGTCTTGCTAGCCCTAGTGGCGGTGGAAAGGAGGTGGAAGGCATCTTGGGCTAAAAATGTCAGCAATTCAGTTCCTTGAAAATTGAAGTCATGTCTCTCACATTTACCAAAGTAGCTGATGAACAATCCAACATAGGTCTGAACTTTAATCATCAACATGATGCAGGCTTATTTATGTGGCTTTATTTTGGGTTAGTTTTCTAATCACCTATATTAATATTGGTGGAATGTTTTTTAGGGGGATCGTTTTGGTCAGTCTTAGGTACTAGTGAAAAGTTTTATTTTTCACTCACTTGTATTTTTTATTTACATCATCCCTGTTATCAGTTCCTGTACACTTTAAAATTTTCAGTATATGAGTTCTACTTGTTGAAATAATTACAAACTTCAGTTGTTGCAGAAGTAGTGTTACGACAAAAGTTTAACAGCAAACTCTTTAGAAAAATAATGTACATATATGTGAAAATTGCAACATATAGGGCACAATTTATAAATGGTAATGAATTATGTAATACACTTTGTGGAAAAGTCTACATGAGCAGTTGATTCTTGAAGAGTTTTTCTTGTTTTGGGTCTCAGTTAAGTAAAGTAAAGTCTCTACCAACATTATGTGAGAAAAAATCTGAGTAGTTGCTAGAAGATCTACGGTACACAGAGCCTAAATTTTTTACTCTCTGTAAGATACATAAAATTATTATATTCAATAAAATTATAAATTAAGCCTTGATTAATGATGTTTGCTGGTTTCTACCGTAACTATTTTTATTTTATTATTTTTCCATATTATTTTAAAATATTTTGCAACATATAACTACTTTTGATTGCACATACTTACCACATCTTAATAATTTTCCTTCTTCCCCTCCAAGCCCTCATACCTCGCCCCATTCTTAGATCACCCTCCTGTTTCCGCAAAGTTTCTCTGCCTGTAGTTACATGCATCACATCAGTGATTTCCAAGTTGCAGAAAATTGTTCACCATTTATGATGTTCACGTCACTCACATGCAAGAAATTGTAACAAATACAAAAACATAAGTACAAGAAAAAATTAAGCAATTGTAAGACTCTCCTAGGCTAAATTATGTCTTTATCAAAAAAGTTATATTGAATCACTGTAATTCATGGTACTTGTGAATATGAGTTCATTTGGAAATCAGGATTTTTTAGATGTAACACACTTAAGATAATTTCATGCTGTATTGTCTTTGACTCGCAAAGGCAGGTGGGAATCATGCTGACCAATCCACAGAATGCCAAGGTTGCTGGCAATCATCAGGAATCAAGAAATGTAAAGAGTGTTTTTTTTTTCTCTCAACTTGAAGAGAGTATAAGGATAACTAGACCCTAGTTATCCCTATGCCTAGGCTTCTAACCTACAGAACTTATTTTAACTTTGTAGACCATTTTTTATGGCTGCCATGAGAAATGAGTAACAGGCGTGTTGAGATTTAAGTGTCCAAAATTTTTGATTTTCATACAACTAATTTCAATATAGGTATACATAATTTAATTTTGAATATCAGTTTTAATGAGCTCACAAAATTCATAAAATTTGAGGAAATCATGATCCATATGAGACTATTGAGTTCCTTTTAAACTGTAATGACAAGGCTACACCTTCCTCTTGTGGTAGAACTGAGTTTGAGCTCTAGTTTGCTTCCATTCCTCCACAAAAAAGAAAAAAATAAAAATACTGTAAAACTGAGACCAAAAACAAGAAGTTCAAAGGAGCAACTAAGGATTTAGTTTGCTTCTGAAACTTTTACTTTTCGATTTGAAATTTGTGAAAGGAATTTGCCTTCTTTGGCTTAATCCCTGCTTCAGTCAAGACTGAATCATAAGTGTGAATATCATTACTCCAATTCTGGGCTCTACATTGGAGAAGTGAAAGATATGAAATAGAATCTGGTATTAGCCCTAAATTAGAAATTAGATTTAGAAACTTTAAATATGAATTATCAAATTTTAATTATCATTCTAAAGAATATATTTCCAAAACTCGAGATATATAGTGAATCTAAGTAGCATATATCTCTTAAGTGCACATACAAGCATTTTACATTCAGTAGTAGTTTGTGTTAAAATTGTGCCCTCCTCTGCCAAAGTAATTCATGTTCTTTTTTCATTTTAATAATCCTGAAGAAAAAAAATAGTATTTGTTAGTAGAAAGACATGTTCACTAATGAATTCATGTAAACTCTCGCCATTAGACTTGAGGCTCAGGTGCAGAATTTTTATTACTAATTGAAGGAAGGATGTGTCTTCTTTTCATCTCCTTATCCCTTTTCTATTGAATGTTGAGAAATGTTGATATTTGCTGACACTGTGAAATTGCTTGAAATTTAAATTTCCAGTTTCTTGTTGACAGAGCACTTTGTAACTCTCTAAGGTTGAGAGAACTATTATATTTTTCGTGGGTAATTGTGGAAAGTCTGACCCAAAGTCCTTTGGTATGTTGAATAATTGAACCCTTGTCTCTCTGCTCCATTCTTGTGCTTAACCAGTAATATGACTTCATTGTCATCATCTTCAGATTGCTTCACTGCTTAGTCTGAACATTTTCTGAATCCGCCCTTGGGTTGCATGAATGTTGTTTGTAATGGAGAGGCTGCACTCACGAATATTGAGGACAGTTGGTTTTCACAACTAGTTAAGACATTATAATCTTAGCTCCTAAAACCATTGTAGTCTTGAATTTTAAAGGTGAAGTTTTATAAAAAGTGTGAATATTTCAATCCATGGGGTGATAGTACTTATTCTGGTATAGCTGATCATGTAAAAATAATATTTGCTATTTGGCATTTAAAGTTAACTCTGAGTTTCAACATGAAAAATATTGATCGAGGAAGTAAAAACAATACACTGAGCTTTAGAGTTACATAGCCAAGCTCCTAAAATAGAAAACAAGGCTTAGAAAAGTATGGTTTTCAGAATTGCTATTGAGTCATACCAAAGACTCTTTCAAATTTTCTTTAAAAAATGGGTCAAAGGAAATTTCTACTTAATTAAAAAAATACAAAAAAAAAAACCGTTTGGAATAAGAGGGATAGTACTCTTTTTAAATCATATTTCAGAACCACTAGAAATAAATAAAAGGCATATTGTACTATGAATATATGTGCATATGCACATGTGTATTTCTACCCTTGTCCCCAAAATACAGCTTAGTCACTTCCATCTGCTGCTTATATTTGGAGTGGTGTGTTATCCACTTAATGTGTTTCCCATGACCTCTGGGCGTGTTCCTATTGTCTTTGATCACGTGGAATGTGTTAAAAGGAAGGAAAGCTATAACTTGACGAAGCATATGCTGGTGTTCTTGGCAGGTACGTCCCCTTTTAGCAGAAGCGTATACAACTTAAAGGGAAGATTCTCAGCATACAAAAAAACTTGGGTTGCTCTGTGGTGAATAACCCTGAGATAGCCATGAGCCTTGAGGAAACTGCCAAAGGACTCACATCCAAATGACGTTCTTGCAAAGGTGCTTGATGTTCTTAGGTACTCATTAAAGATAAAAGAATGCAGATGTCGACAAAGCTTTATCTAAGGTTATTCACAGCAGTTTTAGTCATTAGAGTGACAACCTGAAAATAGCCCTTTCAGTCATAACAAGAGGGGAAGAATCGTTTATGGTATATTTATACAATGGGACAGTACTTGGAGATGTAAAAGAAAAAAAGTATGAAGGTATATTATCTCTACATTGCTGGGACAAAATAACAGGGAGATACACCTTGTAGATAAGAAAGGTTTATTTTGGCTTCCAATTTTAGATTTCATTCTCCAGTTGCTAAGTCTCCATTCTTAAGGCCTGTGCCAACAAAGAAAGTACCTTATAGCTGGAGTGCTTGGACAAAGAGCTTGCACTCGTAATGGCAGCCAACTATCCCTAGGGAGAGAAGTGGTGAGATGGGAAGCCAAAAATCTCCCTGTAAGAGCACACCACCAACAATCTAAGGTTTTTTACCTTAGGCTCTGCCTACTAAAGATTCTACCACTTTCCAGCAGTGGGTAGAGGTCTGACTTTCCACACAGAGACTTCTGAGAGATACTAAAGATATGAGCTGTTGCAGTGTGTTCATTTGAATAATATTAATTGACGGAAAGACATTCAAACTTAAGAGGCTATGAGTTCTATGCATCCAGGTCCATAAACTTTGAGAAAAATCAAAGGAAGTTTGTGGTGATGAATATCAAGAGTGTGGCTGCTTTGAGTAAGGGAAGGAGACTAGCTAGGGAGGGGCACATGAGGTCTGTGTCTGGGTTTTGGCAGTATATCCTGATAGCGATGTAGCTTACTGAGTATATGTATTTGCTTAATATTATGTTCTTAACATCTATGCCTTCACTCTGTGTAAATTATACCTCGGTAAAAAGTCACGAGGTGTTTGGAGAAAATAATGACTTACCAGTTACATTTTCATGTGTGATAATTTACACTGCTCTGCATCTGTTCATTTGTGAGAGCACAATCCTATATGCGTGCTTACTATACAGCATTATCTGATAATTAAGAAAGCCTGGGTGGAGAGACTGTGGGAAGGGAGCAGAATGAGAAGAGCCAGAAATCTGCGTCACTCTAGAGAATGACACAGGCAGAATGTGTTTCATCTGACTGTTTTGGACGTTTGGATTCTATTGAAAGCATACTCTATCCAAGGACAGGCTTCAGTAGTAACATGAGGTTAATTTGGTCAATTTCACAACACACCACTACCAATAGCCTACCAAGTAGCTGGTACGCAGCTTGCTGGAGTCAAGTTAAATGAAACAGATCTGATGCTTTTATTGTTACTGTTCCTGGTTCTTAGAGAAGTACAGAATCAGAGGCAGGGACCTCTGTTCTTACAACACTCTCGTTATTTCACCCTGATTCCCCACTGACTAAAATTATTTCTGCAGAACTTAAAATGTTGGTGAGTTTTCTTCTCTTATAATATTCCTTTTTGGCGAGGCATATAGTCGAGACTAGGATTTTCAAAAATGATAACTTATTTGGGAAAATAATAGCTTATTTGGAGAAGACAAGGCTCACTAAACACTTGAAAAAACTTAAGTTTGCAAGTCAACTGAACCTTTGGACAGAGCAAACTAAAACAACAATAAAATAAGTAATTTTAAGTAAAAATAAAACCACAGGACAACAAACTGGGAAACAGGGAAGGAAACAAACACATTTTGGAATCATCAAATTATTAGAAACCAGTGTCCAGCTTACAATTTAAAATAGCAAAAATTATATCACAAGACTTAAAAAACACATAAAAAGATATGAGCAACTGAAAGGGGAAAAATAAACCCAAAACTAAAATTGCCGTTGATGAAAGTCTTGTGATGTGTCCTATAGACAAAAATTTCAAAATAAGTGTCTTAGGAAAGCTCAAAGAACTAGAATGAGTATCATGAATATACTGACCCAAGACAGTAACAGAAAAACATGACGGACAAAAAGGCTACAAATTCCACAGAAAAAGGGAATTAAATAATAGAAATAACTCCTTTCTTTGCATTCATTATTTTTTAAGTGCACATATATTGAAATATCTAATCGACAGACAGAAAAATAAAGACAATTGGCAAAATGGCATTCAAATGGACTTCAAAAATTATTCACCTGGGACTGAAGAATTCCTATAGGATCCAACGAGACCATCAAAATGAAGCCAAAATCGACAGAAATCATAGGAGAGATAGACAGTTCTGAAATAATTTTATGGCTTAATGAGCTACTCTTTGTGTGGCCAAAAAATAGAATGTAAATATGGAATCAGAGAGCTTGGAGAACAGGATAAATTTCTAGATGTAAGAAACCTGCAGGACATCCTACCCAACAGCAACAAAATGTACACATACACATTGTTTTCTAGTGTGGACAGGGCAGTTTTCTAGCAGGTCATATTTTATCAGTTGATTTAAAATAGATGGATATCATACAGTATCCTTTCCTCCTTGATGAAATGAAGTTAGAAATTTCTAGCAGAAACTAAAAAAAATCCCATTTTAAGCAACCTGTCAATCAAAGAAAATCACAAATAAAATTGAAAAATATTTTTTATTTTTGCTTTTGGAAAATATTTAGGGTGAAATGAAAGTGAAACAAAGTAAAACTTATGGGACACAGAAAAATCAATGTTAAGGCAAAATTTATAAGAAGTAACTGGTTATATTAGAAAACAAGAAATATCTAAAATCAATAACCTTTGTGACTTATAAAACTGAATCTCAAGCTGTGAGCACATAGGAAATAGAGATACAGGAAATAGAGGATTGAAAATTAATAGGGAAAATTTCAAGAAAACAAAAATTGAGTCTTTGAAAATGTTGGTAAGATTGATGATCCATGACTTGATGGACTAATGACAAAACAAAAACTCAGAATGCTGAAATTAGAAATCAAATAAGGGACATTCTTATCATTTCTATAGAAGCAGAAAATGTTATAATTGATAACCATGACCAGCAACTATGCCAACACATGAAACAATCTAAATGATAGAGTAATTCTTGTATGTTCAATATCTACCAAAATTATATCATTAGTGCACTTTTAAAAAACATATAGATCTATCATTGGTGTGGAGATGGAACCAGTCAACAAAAATATTCTCGTAAATTAAAACACAGGAACTCGGCTTTACTGTGAATTGTACCCAACACTTAAATCCTGACACTAATATTTCTCAGACTTTTCTAGAAAAAGAAGTTGAAAAGGAGAAAACAATGTAAACGTTTTCTGTGGAAGTTATTGAGAAACCAAGGGCAAATGAGAGGCAAGACGCTAGAGAAGGGCACGATCCAATATCCTTTGTGGGTACTGATTCAACAAACCTCTAACGAAACCTGGTAAACTAAGCTCAAGACCTAATGGAAAGGTTATTATAAGCAAAGTGACCAAGTGAAATGTATTGCTTGAGTGTAAGAATGGCAACATTAAGAAATCCTTATAATGCTCTCTTTCTCCACAATTATTTGTTTTGCAGAAATGATCTTATATGTAGGAAACATTAAAGATCACACAGTCACATGCACAAACACAGCTTTTAGAATAGACCAATTCTGAAGTTGTCTTAGTCCATCTTCTGCTGCCATGTGACATGTAGGGCTCTCCATCACGAGGATCCCAAGAACAGCTGAGGAGGGGTCGAATAACAGAGTTGTTCTGGGAACTTGTTTCAGTGAGCACAGTCTGGTTTATTTAGCAAGTACAGCGCTTAAACGGACTAGGATAATGCGGAAGTTACCTTGGCCCAATTAGCAAGGCCTTAACTGGTGGGGTTGCCCAGGAGGAGGGAGGGAGTAGAGGAAGGAGGACGGGGCTTGCCAATAAGCAGTTCCTCACTGAACAAGGTGACGGGAGGTGTGCCTCTCCAACGCCATCTAGCGTGAGCTAGCGGTGAAGTGTGCTTCTACTTAGTTGTCCTGGACTAGTGCTAGACAGGCTTCAACCCAACCTGAATCCCCATACATAGATAGGATCAAGTACAAACAGCAGAAGCATATTTAGCTTATGGTTCTAGAGGCAGGGAGTCCAACCCTGAGAGGCTGTATCAGATGAAATGAGGATTTTTTTTTTTTTTTTTTTTTTTTTTTTTTTTTTTGCTGTCTTGAAATATGTTGGTAGGTACCACATAGTGTGAAGGAGGGGGAAGAAGACGGAGAAAAGGGAGGAGAGAAGAAAGGGAGATAGGCCTTCGTCTTTCTGTCTCCCTCTTTTTTTCTGCCCTCTCTCTCCTCTCTCCTTTCCTCTCTCCCTTTGCTAAAGTACTCCTGGGATACCTGATCTACCCTAAGGTAAGGACTTTATCTGTTAATGAAGATGATGCCCCTGTAACATAATGACTGCTTAAAGATGATTTCACTTCCTTATACTACTACAATGCAATTAAATTTCCTGAAGAGTCATGGAGAGTGCAAATATATGAATTGCCACAGTGTGTATGCAGAGTACAAAACAACAAGCAAGTATCAGCTGTATGTCTATCCATTAGCAATGCCAGTCACAAAACAAAACTAGGAAAATAATTCCCATAACAATTGCAGCAAAAGAGTAAAATATTTAAGACTTGTTCAAAGATGTGAAATATCTGTAAAATATCTATAAATTGTTGCTGAAATTTAAAAAAGCAATGTAAATGCATTCCATATCTGTAGATAAACTAACTTAATTGTAAATATATCACTGCTACCGAAAGTAATTTATAGACTAATGCAATCTCTATCCACATATCAATGATTTCTGGCATAAATAGAAAAAAAAACTTCCTATTGGGGGGTATTTAATAGGCAGCACCATCCTGAGAGAGCACTTCAACCACTTCAACGCTGGGGAATTCTCATTTCAAGATTGGACAATTGGGGTTGGAGGAATGGCTCAGCGGTTAAAGCGCCTGAGCAAGCGCTAAGCCAAGCGCTAAGTACCCGAGTTCGATTCCCCAGCACCACATAAGCTGGCATGGTGGCGCAGGCCTGTAATCCCAGCACTTGGGAGGCTGAGACAGGAGGATTGCCATGAGTCCAGGCCAGCCTGGGCTCTGAAGTGAATTCAGGACCAGCCTGGACCACACAGCGAGACCCTGTATCAAAAAAAAAAAAAAAAAAATTTGGGCAATTTACCATAAGGCTGTAAAAATCAAAACAGTGATAATGTTGTAAAGATAGACCCAAAGAACAGAGTAGAACAAGAGTAGAACAGGGCATGAGAAGTTAACTATGCCAGACACTCCAAGTGATTCTTTGACAAAAGTACCGAGTTGTTTCATCAGGAACAGCAGCAGCATTTCCAACAGAACCATTGAGAAAACTTATCCATATTTAAAAGAGTGGCATGGATTCATACCTAATGTCACATCAGAAAACTAATTAAAATGCATTTATGACATTATAAAGGACTTAAGACTATAGTCCTGGGGGGGGGGGGGGGAAGAGAAGACAAAAGGCAAATTCTTCGTGATGTTGAATCTTCACTGATTTTTTAAAAATATGGCACCAAAGACATGAGCAGCAAAAATATAAACTCTAATTACTGCAAATTTTTACATTTTTAGTCATAAGACAATAACATAGTAATAGTGTTCAGTTGTAATGGGAAAAGGAAATCTGACATTTGCTGTAATACAGGTGAGAATTGAGGAAATTATTCTATGTAAAGTAAGTCAGTTACAAAAATATGTACTGCATGATTCCACTTACATGATTCAATTAGACTACTCAAATTCTTCAGACAGAAATGAGAATGGTGGTTGCTAGGGCCTATAAGGGCAGGAATTTATTAGTTACTGTTAGTGGAAACAGTGTGTCCATTTTATAATGTGAAAAGAATTCTGTAGATCAGTGTTGGTGATGATTTTGTATGGGTACAACTGTGTTCAAGAAAGTATACACTTAGCTATATGGTAGGTTGTATCTGGTATGTACTTTACCATGATGAGAAATAGAAATAAGACAACACAAAGCATGAATATTTTTTCTTTTCTTTGTTCATTTCTCTTTATTTATTTTTAAGAAAATTTTTGGAAAGCCAAAGAAATTGCTGATATCATAGAACAGAACCAAAACTAAAACTAGCATTCTTAGATCTCTTTCACTTTAATTTAATTATATATGCTAAAATAAATACACCTTTTAAAAACAGTATAAGCAAAATACAGGGCCTGAAAGAGTTTCATTTTTCTGTTTGCCTCAAGCCACACCTCTTCTTAGTTAAAACCTTCAGAACAAATGTAGCATTATCAAAAAAGGTTAATTTAATTTGTATTCTGCTCAAAGTATGTACATTAATTTAATGACTGAAAAGATTTTGTTGAGTAAAACAAAGCAAAAATCCCTGAGCTAAGCTACTGAATGATTCCGGCAACAAAGTTTAGTGGATTAGTGGTGACTTTCAATTTATTTCTTGCCTTTTGGGTAGAATAATATTCTTTTTGATTACATGAATCAAATCCCAAATAAATGCATTTTAATCATTTTTTTTCTTTTCCAAGGGGTTGTTTTTATTTTCTGCTTAAAGTTCAAATGATAAACTTTAAAGTGGTAAAATACAGACCAGTTCAACTTTTCTATAAGTTTGACTGTATCACTTCAGGCAGTAAACACTGATGCTCTCCAATATATCCAACATCAAAAAAGAAAAAAATTCTTAGAAAGACATGTGATGCATTGCAGAGAACTCCTATAATAAAAATAAAACATTGCATCAGGATGAGAATATATAAATTCTGTATTTGACTTGTATAGAAAGTTAATTTCTGCAAAATTTTTCAACAATATTAGGTTAAAAAGCTCAATGAAGAAAAATAAAACCCTCATTAGCTATCTATTTGTCTTATGTATTCTCACTTAGACTGTGCTTTAAAAAGCTGTTTTATAGTGGAGAGGTGTGGATTGTAAATGATTCGAATGGATTGCCTTGTTTCTAGTACATCATTTTCTGCTTTATTTTTTTTTACAAATATGCTGACTTCTTGGTGTGTAGTGGGTGTCTGCCAAATTCTTTAGATGTATTTCTTTGTTTTCTGTTTAGAATCACCCAAAAAGTACAGGAAAGCTCTCATGTCGGTACCCCCTGGGAGAACACTAAGTCTCTGACACATAAGTAAGTCCTGAGATACTGTAAATTGGTGTTTCCTATTAAGATGTTCCAAGCTCTTCCTCGTTCCCTCTTCCTCTTCCTCTCTATAGAATTTTTCTTTTTAATATAGTGGCAAGGGAGCTGTAGCAGTTCCGTACCCAGTAATTATGTTTAATATTATCTAGAGAAAGGGAAACAGAGCTTGGGAAACTTCTTAGAAGGTGTGTGAGAAAGGCACTTTCCGAGAAGCCCAAAAATATCTCCTAGCTTCTGGTTCGCTCAAATTTGATCATATATCTTTAGAGGGACACATTTCTGATAGGAAAATTCCGAAAAGATGGGAGTCGCTTTTTCTGTATTCAAAAAGACTATGTGAATCCATGTATTGAACAGACCTAACTGAGCAAGGAATGAATCAGGAATGGATACTAGCATGGTGGCTTTTTACACTGCTGCCGATCTAGAGGATTTTGAGGTCATAGCAGTTTCTTTTCTTTTCAAAGAAAAATTAGACATTTCATAGAAATCTTATCTGTATTTAAAATTAATTGCACAGGTATTGAAAATGAATCTTCAGATTAAGTGTAGCCCTTAGGCTACAGTAAAATATCTTATGTAGGTTGCGGTCTAAAATTGGATCAGACTAAACCCAGAATTACTGAGAATCACAAAACCATGAAAGGGACTTGCACGCGCAAGAACGCGGAAGCGCGCGCGCGCGCGCGCGAGTGTGTGTGTGTGTGTGTGTGTGTGTGTGTGTGTGTGTGTGTGTCTGTGTGTGTGATTCCGTATCTTAGATAGTTTGAACAATGCTGCAACAAACATGACAATAAAACCTGTCTTTGACACAGTGATTTCATTTCCTCTGGATGCGTGTTCAGCTGTGGGACGGATGAATCGTACACTAGTTCTATTTTAGTTTTGTTCTTTTTTTGAAGGAAATTTCATTCTGGTTTCCATAGGGGTAGCATTAATTCACTTTTGTAGCAGCACTGTAATAGAGTAACTCTTTCTCCAGGTCTTTGTCAGAATTTTAATTTTATATTATTTATTTATGTTTGTTTGCTTGTTTGCATTTGACAGTGGCGATCCTTAATGGGGTGAGAATAACCTCTCACTGTAGTCACTGGCTTCTTTTGACAACTGTCTGTTCAGGTCAAGATCAAGGTTCTTAAGCACGAATGAAAGCAAGCTCAGAGTTATATTTTTGAGCCGTGTCATGGCAATGGTATAGGTTCTAAACAATGCTACAAATGGAGGAGAGGACGAGTACTTGGAGAAACAGCCAGAAAGAACAGAAGAAATGATAAACACTGGGGAAAACTGAGAACGTCACTGTACAATTTCTTTTCTTTTTTTTAAAGGATCCTTCTAAATAGCCTGATTCTGCCTTTCTGAAGCATCACACTAAACTTAACATTCAATCCATAAAATTTCTACAGAAACTGAAATCAGTTCTTGTGTCTTAGTTATTATCCTAAATCAGCTTAACACTATCCCAATGACCCATATGATTACATGCTCTTACTACCTTTCTTTACCCTCCCCTCCCTTTTTTTTGAGCTCTTACTAGATCTCAGGCACTGCCTTAAAATTAAGTTGTAAATCTCACGAGAAGATTATTTTTCTCATTTCATAGGTGATAGCACGTAAGTTCAGAAAAGTCAAATGAGTTGCCTAAGGTCAGGACTGACTTGCAGAACTGGATTCTAAGACAGGGGTACTCTATTGTGGAGCAATTCACCTTCATTGCCCTTCTGCGCACACCACCCCCCACCCCCCCACCCCCCACCTCCTGCAGGAAATGAGCATGGTTTTATCACATGTAAATGGCCTAATGTCAGCACAACCACGTGACCGCCTCCAGAGGGAGGGGAAATGTGTTTCTATAGCTGGGTAAACTAGATTGCTACATTGTTTTATTTCAACTTATAGACATGTGCCATGCGTGTATATTTGCCGTGTATGTTTTCTGTCTTTTTTTGTTTTGTTTTGTTTTCCAGATTTATCTTTGCTCTGCTCCTTGACCCTATAGTTACCATGTTGAAACTGCTATTAGCTGAGGGTCCGTGTTACCTAAAACTCACTTATGATTTCACAGTGAGCACTTAGGCATTCCAGCTATGCCTTCCTTTTTGCTACTTGGTTGTGTGCTGTGCCTATGAGGAAAAATCCCACTACAATGAGTTCGCACATTTTAAGAACATCTCCCTTGCCTGCAGTACTTCCCATTTCTCTTCAGCACTCAGAGAGATTGTAGATTCTGTACATACATTAGAGTACAGAGGGCTTTGTTCTCTTTCAAAATGTGTGAGCTTATTATTAAAAATAAAAATATCGACTGTGTGATACTATTCGTAAGCATACATTTAAAATTCTATTCCAAAAATATGCAATTTCTTTTTGTTTATTTGTTTTGTCTTCAGGATTTGGGGGGTAAAACAGTACACTGGAGGCTCTGAGTCCTTTCTGGTGTGGAAGAGAAAGAATCACCCTTTAATGAAGCCATCTAAAAACGTGTGATGCGAAAAAAAATAATAATAATAAGGCACCTGAGTCTGGGCTCTCAGCATAATGGCTCTTGATAACTTGGGATTTCTCCCACAATCAAGTACAAATGAGCCTGTGTCTTTAAAAAGTAAAGCTCATCTTTTATATAAGACAGTTTCTAGTTTATCAAAAACTGCATTAGAGTGTTTAATAAATCATGCTGCATATAATCCAGGGACAAGAAAACACAATTGTCTACACTAAAAAACGTTGGGGATACAAGAAAACGTATTTGTAGTATGATAGTCAGAATTCCTCTGAATTAATCAGAAAATATTTATTAATTGTCTACCTCGTTTAAAATAGTGAAACAATAAAAAGATGGCCGTTTAAAAGTAGGCTTTGTGAAAATCCTTGTGTTAGACCTATTTTGATTTTTTTTCATGGTTTAGTAAGAAATGAGTTAATGCTTTCAACTAAAAATGCAAGTTCATTTAAAGGAAAGGGTATTTCTGATAGCATAAATATTATCAAATCAACAGAAATACATCCCAGCTTGTGGCCTCTTCAACAGATGGCCAGGGTCCCACCTCACACCTCTTAGGTTGCGCTACTTCTTGTGCCATGTTGATCAGACTTCCAGATGGAAGGTCCCTAAAGAGTCGCGGTGGCTAGAGCTTTGATAGCGAGGTGACAAAGGAATCCCTGTGCCCGACCCAATGACTTGGATGATTTATTGATTTGGCTATGATATGGTTTCTGCAAAAGAGGAAGGCTGTCACACAAGTGACCCTGTGCCCCTTGGTCTGGGTAGACATCCAAACAATTACAGTTGCTCCTGCACTTTCAGGCAGAGAAGAGTTGAAAAAGTCCGTACGTAGGAGAGTTTCAGTTAACAGGGCTAGAAAAGTCAAGCATTGTCTGTTTCATTTAGAATATCACGGTGTTGCCAACAGGGCAAAGGAGTGCAAGGAGTCATGCTTATCAGGGAATAGAGAAAGCAGAACAATAATATCCCCTGCCCTCCTTTTAAAAAAGTTTTTGTTTCAGCAATTTCTCTTTAATTTTTCTTCAGACTGGGAAATAACCAATTCTTTGATTGAAGGGATACTTAGAATTTTATTTGCCAGTGACCTCTGTCTGTCTCTCCCCCACCTCTTGTGTGTGTGTGTGTGTGTGTGTGTGTGTGCGCGCGCGCGTGTGCATGTGTGTTTGTGGGTTTTAAGTGTTTGAAGTGGGCCTTTTAGACTCCTGTAGGCAATAAGTGCAGAATGGCTGGATTTGTTTGACTTTGAAATTAAGCAGAACATACGTAACTCATCCACCAATTAGATCACCAAGTTGAGACAAGTTACCAGTAGGAATATTACGATAGCACGCTAATAATATAAAATGGGAAAATAATGTTGGTGTCTTAGTATTATTAGCAAATACCACACTTTCTAACAAAAAAAGTAGAAGTTCGGTAAATATTGTCCTTTTTCCTTTTCCTTTTTTATTCCTTGAAAAAATTACTCATGCAATAACTTAGAGCTTTTTATTTCTCTGGACCTGTAGAAGTAAAAGCTATTCCCACACTATAGGACTCTGCAGATTCTAGAATTTACCTGTTTTAGCAGGTGCTAGGACCCACAAGCCGCAGTTCTTCATCCCACTATCCAAGTGACAGTGCCACTGGGTCTATTTTGACATTCTTCTCTGCTTTGGTTTTTGCTTCTCCTCTTTATGATGATGCTCTGCTCTCTGCCTCACTCACCTTGTCTCTTCGTGCCTACTTTTTATTGGTTCTTTACTCTAGAACCAATATATTTACCTAAATAGTGGAGCAAACATTTGCAAGGTTTTGATGCCCCTAAACCTAAAATAAGATCCTTGAATTCCCATCTCAGTGATTCTTGCTGTCCCCAAATCTGGCATCTCATGCTATCTGCTTTTTGTCTATTGTGGCAACATTCACCATGCCGTAGCCAACCCCTTTTGAAAGCTAGCATCATGTCCTGCTCACCAACAACTGGATCCAAACTGAATTTCAACAAGAACATTTTCACATGACTTATTAAAAAAGAAAGATCATTGACATGTTGGGACTGTCATAAGAATTCCTAAAGAGAACACATAATTTTAACCCATCTGGATAATTTGGTGACTTAAATTGTGACTTAAATTTAATCGTTAGTACTCACACAACATAATCCCATGACCAACTTGTCTTGTTTCCGGTTCACCTGCTACTTTGTTTCCAGCTCTTTTCCTTCACATATGGGCTCTGACAAAACACCTTTTCTAGACTGAGGGCTGATAGCCACTCCTCTTGATTTCTACTTGACTTATCTTTTTAAAATCCAGATAGGATCATGTTGTCCTCCTGGACCTCTCTGGTAGAACAAGTTTCCAGTGCACAATATTGAAGATCCTTTAACATTTTGCTCTCATCAGCTTTTAAAACGCATCCTTTCCGGTCTCTCTCACCTCACTCTACTCACTTTTCCTTAAACACTGCACAGTGAGTTAGATTTTGCTATCTCACTTTCCTGTCTGGAGTGACTTCCTTCACTGTTTTACTCAAAAAGATTCTATTGCCCTATTGTAAAATCACATTTGTGGTGTTTTAGTCCTCATGGATCGGTGTCTTACTAGCTCTGCATACCATAAAGGCTAAAATATCATAGTCATTTTTCTTAAAAGTCTATAAGGAGAACATGCTGAACTTCATACACAAACGCTGCTTCTGCAATCTTGCCCTGCTTGACAAAACCCAAGAAGCTTTGCCCACTTCCACTAAATCTCCAGCCTCGCCCATAGCTGCAGTGATGTTTCAAACTTCCGTGCACTTTCCACATGCTGAGCCACAGATGAACTGCATTCTGGCCATCTGGCAATTCCATCTAATTCTTTAGGTCTCAGTAGGACTTGTCTTTTCCTTGTGAAGCCATCCCTCACCCATCCAGGCAGGTACCTGACTCCCTGGTGCCCCCATTCCATATGTCTCTATTACTACCCTTATCTTCCTTGTCAATCATTTCTTTCCTTTTCTTCCTTCCTTCCTTCCTTCCTTCCTTCCTTTCTTTCTTTCTTTCACTCTTTCTCTTTTTGAGGTCCGATTTCAAAGTCCTCTGGGAACTCCTTAACAGAAACTTTCTATCTTGTTTTTTTTTTTGTTTTTGTTTTTGTTTTTTGTTGTTGTTGTTGTTGTTGTTATTTTGTTTTTTGTGGGCTCCTGGTAGCTAGCATAGCACCTGGCTGATAATAGATCTTTCTGTTGTAAAACAGAAAAAAAAAATCTACTCATGTAATGATTTTATTCTTCTCAGGTAGAATTTATTGGTCCACTTTCCAAGATTCATAGCATCCAACAAGGATGTAGAGTCAGCCTTCCTGAGTTCAAACCACTGACCTCATATTTACAAATGAATAATGTCTGGAATTGCAAATCCTGAGTCTTCTCATCAGTAAATAACCAAAATCTATGAAGCAAACAAATAAACAAATAATGCTCCCGGTGATCACAATGTAAAGAAATGAGTAACACAGTAATCAGTAACTTTTAGTGCTTGGACGTCTGTTGTTGATCAAGATGAAAGAACTGTTCATTGCCTGGTTAGTTTATGACTGATTTCCTAGGTGGTGTTTGCCAAGTCATGACTACCGGAGTCCTGTATTTATTTTCATCCTTGTATTCACAGAACCTACTATATTGCCTCTTGCCAGACAGTCTATGAAATTGAAGCACTAGGATAAAACATAAGATGAAAATTACTCTACAAACATTTAAATCATGACAAGTACTAACAGTGTACTGAATATCGCTTAAAGTCCTCACCTGATGTATCACACAAAGCAATTTGACCCTTACAGAAATACTGACACATTGAATGAATATACACAATACAGAGTAATGTTGAGGGAATATAAGGGAAATTTTTAAAAATAAAACTCTTCAAATTTATGTTCTTACACCTTTACTAACCAAGAGAAAGTTCTCATATCCAATTATAATCAGACATGCAGTAATAAAAAATATGTCTCCTGGTATTGGATTGTGGGAACTACCACTTTTCTGAAAGTGATCTCTTGGATCAAGATACCAAATTTATTATCATATAGTTCTGACTATGACAGTGAGCTCAAAAGCATCTGCATCTCTGTCCCCCTTGGCTCAGAAACATTCTTCACAGCCCTTGGGGACAAATTTGTACTTCTTTAGTCAGGAGACCAGATCGTTTGCCAAAACAAGATTTCCTAGGTTCACTTCTAAATATAGCTTTAGTTTGGGTAATTTACTATAATCAATTTTAAAGAACATTTAGATTCAATTTAAGGTTTATTTTCTTTGCCAATTCTTGGAGCCTGCATATATGATGACTCTCATTCAAACTAGAAGATTATACACCTATTAAATATGTACATGCAAGTAAAATCACTGCACATCATATAAGCACAAATTTAACTCTGGAAGATGCATTGCTTTCACTGATGCATTTATTCACTTGCTGAGGGTGGTTTTTTTAGAGTATGCATGTATTAAATATAACATTTAGAGAGATTCACTTTGAAAATTTCTTAATTTCCTGACAAAATAGTGCAATTATGAAAATTTCACTAATCTTATATTTACCATTGCTGGTACATTTTATGCTCAGCTTTGAGATTTGCTGCAGTTTTATGAAGGCCATATTTATTTATGAAATTGTGTACCAGTTGTGTGTTTACTGATATAGGACTGTAATTATTTTATGTTTGCTGATATTCTTATATTTAGTAAATTTGACAAAGGTAAATTTCTCCCAGAGAATAGACGTTCCAGTTGTAACAGATCTTTATCTAAACACCTGTTTGGCAATGGGATGCTAGGGCAGGATTGCAAAGTGGGGGTTGAAGGTGCCTCATTCCAAATGAACAAGGTTAGTACTTGGTGTGAACAGGGGCTCAGGGACGGGTGCTTACATTGGAATTGGGACCCGATAGGAGTAAGACTAGTATGCAAAAATGATGTTTAAAAATTGGGGTGGTTAGAAGCCATGCTTAAACATACTAGAGTTAAATCAGCGCACCTAAAATAGCATAGGACAAGGAGAACAATTCAGAAATTATGCTTGGAGGAAAAACAACTTAAGTATTTTGATGTAAAGTCAAGTGTTAAAGTTTCAAATTGCTGGAGAGAAGGCAGGAAGTTTTGGAATGGGGATGTGACCCAAATCCACGCGTTAAAAAGGTCTTCAGTTGTTTATTGTTGTTGTTGTTGTTTTTGTTGTTGGTTGAGGTTTTTTTTTTAACAAACATTCTTAAATTAAGAGATGTCCCCCCAAACGCTTGCTTGGTCATTTCTGGCTTTTCCTTACCACCAGAAGCCTTTGAAGATGCATGCTATATAAAGAGTCGTAGAGCTCTAATAGTCACTACTTCTCAGAACTATGGCGCTTGGCTTGTAACAATGCAGGGAGCAGTCTTCTTTGATACAAAGAAGTCTGGCAAAATTGTTAATGGTGCTCTTCTGTTTTCTAAGTGTTCTGGCGTGTAGAGAGAATTTACAACTCTCCTCAGGGTGTTTTGTGTGCCCAAAAGTCTCTACCCCTTCGTAGGCTTCTATCTCCAGCCATCTTGAACTTTAGGATTGAATACCTTGGTGCTTGATGTGTTTTTTTACTGCTGCTCTTGGCCAACAGTTGAGTCATACATTGAAAAGTTACTGAAAGAGAAAATCTTTCAAATGATTGAAAAATTGTAAGGTGAAGAGAAGAGGTTGTGATTTATAATAAAAATTATAATAAGCCATATAAACGTATAAAAATATAAACATGCTCATAGAGTAACTGACAGAACATCTTAAATTCATTATTGTGTCTATTATGTTGTTCTCAAAAGATGGCGAAGGAGAGAGGGACCACAAAATGCCTCTGGCTGGCAAATTGATTTCTAGCTTGTCTTAAAAAAAAAAAAAAGAAAACTGGAATAGCTGGCAAACTCAGGTCTGTATAATCAAAATGACAGCAAAAGAAAGGGCTTGTGAGAGCAGTGTACCTTTAATCAGGTATGCACTTAACAAATTAATGCAGCCTAGTGAAAGACTGTGTCATGCATTGACTATACCTATTGGCTATGAGAGTTTTGAGTTTTCTTCTACTAAAATGGGATCTGACAGACCTGGGTATCATACTCAGACTATAAACAAATTACTAATTTATTGATTGAGGTGGAGGAGTTGGACTGGAGGTAAATAAAGAACATTTGAGACCGACTGTTTCTTATCAGCATATATTCTGTGCTACTATATAACACTTTTTTTTCATAATTGTCAGATAGTGAGTATGACCGTAGAGCTTCTTGTGATGATTTAACTGATGTATACATTATAGGAATCAAGGTGATTGACATGCATTACTTCTTTACTTCTAGTAGTACAGATGAGTCATCAGTCATAAGAAAGAGTATCAATAATAAATTTATTTTAAACACCACTGTTTTTTTCCTGCATTAGATTTGATGACCTAAAATGCAATAAATGCTACCTCACTTGGGCCTCATGGCAATGCTCAGGGAAAAATTATTTTATTACTTCTATTGTGTGCGAGGTTTCATGTCACAGCCAACTTTAAAACTCAAGGCCTTAGACGTCATACTGTCATACTTCGCCAGGTTCATACCTTATGTATAACATCAGAGTCATCCATACATCCTAGAATTTTTCTCCTATGTGTTTTTTTCTATCTTTTACAAAAAAATAATAATACTGAGATTGAGTCCATGACCTCTGCATTGATCTCCACCCCCAGCCCATTCTTATTTTTTATTTTGTGTGATAGGGTCTCATGTAATTGCTAGATTTCAAGGCTAGGCTCAAACTTGCAAAGCTCCTGCTTTGACCTTCTAGAGTGCTGAGATTACAGGCCTGTGCCATCAGACCCGACTCTTTCTTTTTCTTAATTAGAACCTGGTATAATTTTTTCCTCAACCTTCTGAGCCAATCCACATTACTGTGATTCTGTATGATAGTACCAGTGGCCACAAGAAAGTTAAACCATGTATTTACCTGCATCTTTGAACCCAAAACACTCTAGAATCCTCCCATTATTCTTCCTCGGGCAGAAGCCAATTTTAGTGAATTGAAATTCATCGATTACTCTGACACAATGCTCTCAAACTTAAAAAAATTCAGCACTGTGCAACTTGTCATCAAATTACCCCCAGCTCAGATTTCATTATCATTTCCTTTAATTTAGCATTGTATCCTGTGTTAAGCTGTAGCCCATGTATAGCTCTATAGTTTTCTATGCACCTCATGCTCCTTTTTATAAAATGATTTATTACCTGTACTCTGGGTTATAGGGCAAATAGGCTATGGTCATGTATGTGCCCTGTAAGTAAATATGATAACACTTAGTACCATTTTCCTGTCATTTGTGAAATTAAGTGACCTACAGCTTCTGTGGTACAGAAGAACTGAGATATCATACTGCTTGTGTTTCATAAGTCATTGTTAATTTATTCTTGACTTACATGATTTGAGGAAAATGATGCCAGAGGAAGAATGGAGGCATTTATTAGAAGCTGGAGTCACTGTTGCATTCTAGCTCAGGAAAATGGTGAATATGTTCACTTTATACCTTTCCCTTCCAGTTGGACACTAGGGTTGTCTCCTCAAAACCTACTCTCCTCCTGCTCTGTTCAAGCTGAGTTTTGAGGTTGTTGGACCCCAACTCTGATTCTAAGCGAAGCCTACCCTGTGTCAGTGGCCATGTGCTGCCACGCCCTTGGCTCCAACCTCGAACATCTTTAGACACGTGGTCAAATCAGAGGGAAGCACAGATTTTTTTTTTTTTTTTGGCGGGGGGCAGGGTTATATTCTGTAGCCCAGGTTGGTCCTAAATAGACTATGTGGCCCAAGATATTTTAGTCAATAAAATGAGTCTTCTTTTTTCTTCCTGGCATCATTTAAGAATAAAATCTGTTGAATGAGTGCCATCATTGCTGATAACAGTAAGAGAGTCATCCTGAACAGAACGTTGATACACAGAAGAATAGAGCATTCAAAGAAGAGTAAGTGTATTGATTGGCCTATACATAAAAACTACATCACCATCATATTTCTAGGGTGTATGAGTTAATAAATTCTTTTATAAAAATCTCACATGTTCTCCAAAAGCTACAGTAGTGATCATTAGAGTTAATAAAAACACTGAGTGCCAATAAAAGATTGTAAGTATAAAATTAAGTAGAGTCCCAACAGTAGAGTTAGCCTCAAATATTTTGTCATTCTCTATTTCATCCCATTAATTTAAATATTAAACTTAACTTTTATAGAATATAGTGGCCTTTGCAATAATGCTAGTGTTCAAAAAGAAAGGAGGAATAAAGAAAAAAACAAGAATAATAACTAAGTTTTGGACCAAAGTTTTTGAATTTTGTTATAGAAATGGATTATTTAGATTGCCAAAAATCACAGATACCTAGAATTTATTTTTATCTACAAAATCTGAAACTCTGGAGTGAGGAGAGGCCCTGCCTTCTTCTAAAAGCAGAGCAAATGCCTCCGAGATACATGAAATTTAGGAGCATTTATCTTCTAAACCTACTGGATTTTGTGTAAGGTATTGAATTCTCTCATTACTAGATTGAAATATACATTTCTCTTTCTGGTATATTATATTTATGTAAAGTGATAGCAATATTAACTTAAATATTAACTTAATTACAATAAGTGTACTGAATACCTATTCAGTACACTTATTGTAATTAAGTTAATATTTACATCAAGGGAGAATTTTCTAGCTTTCTTGCAGTTGACCTAAGAAAAACTGTCAGCAAAATAAAGATTTTTTTTTTGTGGACCCCAGTTGACATGGAAGAATTCAATGACATTGCAGAACGAGCAGTCTCTGTGATAGCATTTTCTTTTTGAACATAAAATTGAATGCCTCAAACCCTTTGGCTAGGAAGTACATGAGCAGAGATTAAAGATAAAACCTACCATGCAGATGCTCAGTTCTTAACCCCCATCAAAGTGATTTTTGAATAATTCCCTATAATCTTTGCCACATATAAACGAAGCCCAAACCAGTTAGCCAATTGATGATTTCCAAAGCAAAAGTAATTTATTACTAATGATTAAAAATGACAGTCAAAGAAAATTATGGTTCTGACCACAGAACACATATTGATATTGTGCAGTCATAAACTAGCAGTGTTGCCCATATCTATCTTATATTTAAATTATTTGATAGCATGTAAAAATACTGACATAATTTCCTTTCTATTGAATAGGCGGAAATAAGATACACATGCATGAATTAATTCATAGGTAAGGCTTCCATTTATAGGTATAAAGGCTATTATTTTAGAAATGTTCCTCGGTTTAAAAATCAAAAAACATATGAACAAGCCTTTGTCTAAAACACACTTTGAATAATTGCTTCTTGGAAACTGTTACATCAGAAGTTATGAAAATCATATATAATTCTATAGTATCCAGTTGAATTATGTAAATGTGCAGATAAACACAAAATATTATGTGTTTGTATATATGTGTATATATGTTATATATACATATGCACACTTATATATACATATGTAAATAAAGGCACACAAATATAACAACTTAAAATGAGGCAGAATTATGCCCATTATAATATCTAAAAACTGATACCACCACAGCTCCTGGGGAAGGTACAGACCTAGAGCTAAGAATTCTTAGTGTTTGTATGGGAAATTTGCTACTGTATCTGAAAGACTCCTTTGTAAATACCTTCTAAACTAAATTAGTAATACCAGGTAAAATGTGAATACTACATGTTCTAAATGAGAGAAGGTAGAGATTTTTCTCTTTCCCTGCTGCAGAAGTACAGAAGACCTTAAATTAACCCCTTTCATGCACAGAAGTAGAAAAATTTAGTTGCAGAATGATCAGATCATTATATCATCTTGTGCTGCTAGCCCACAGAAAATAAATTTGCATTCCCATTTTCAAACTGAAATATTAAAAAAGTAAGATGCCACCTCCACAGACATTCGTACAATGCCTGCCCATGACATTTCTATTGCTGTCACTTCACACATGCGCTTTCCAGCAGAATTTTGAAAGCAACAGACCCAGACAATCATCAAAAGTGTTCTGACTAATGGCCATGCATCGCATCTAAGGGGCCCAAAACTCCAAGACTTCTGCCTTGCATTTATGGATATTATGAATTACAACTGAGTTGAAATAATATTTTTAGACATCTTGCAGAATGTGTGTGTGTGTGTGTGTGTGTGTGTGTGTGTATTCTAAAGGGGAAACATGGAATAGGCTATTATTTAGAATAATGTAGTCCACGAGCTGGATCAAAAGAGTTGCTGCTGAGTGACCACTCATTCTCAGCCAAGATGGGCAGCATTTGCAATGCAGTTTGACAAAGTCTGAAATGACATTTGTGCCCTGCCAACGCCAGGATCCTCATGCAAGGCTACTTTCTTGTTTTCTTAGAGCAGTCATGGAGATTGAACACAAAGAACAAATGACTTGAAAGAAATGAAAAGAATTTGTTGTCATATATTGTTGAAGCAGGATGCACAATACATACATGAACGTATTAATGTCATTGGAGTAATGACGACGGGGCTGAGCTCAAGGATTTGGCATATTGTCTCAGTGTTAGGCGATACTACAAGACCTCTCTAACGTTGCTCAGAAATAACACCTGTGAAAAAGTAGATGATTGTATAAAACCAAAGACTTAATCTGAGCTAGCCTCCAGGCCACACTTCACTGAAGAGCAACCTTGGGATACACAATCAGCTAGGACCACGGGTTCAAATCCCAGCTGGGTGGATGCAGCAGTCCCTTCCTGCCAAGTTAGATAAATTGAGTTTGGCATAGTATATGGGTCTTTTGGGAAAGACCTTAAAACCCCATCTGTTCTATTTATTTTAAAGATCCCATTGCAGTTTTTAAAAGAGTAGGCATTTATTCTGAGGCAGATTTGGGGCACTATCATGGCCACAATGCTAGAGCAGCTCATAAGTGGTTCTCTTCCACACCCCCACCAGCATCACCGCTGCACCTCAGTATGCCTACAATTCATTGCAGAGACTTATCACAAATAAGCAAGTAGGAAAAAAGAGAATAGCCCCTCTTCTTTATAACAAGATCTGACCAAAAACAAAATCACATTTAACATTATTCTCACTGGTTTTGTGTTTCATCTTCTTTTACATATAAAAGCTCAACCTGTTAACAAGACCTCACTTATTGGTGTGTGGGGAGAAATTCTAAAAGACCAAGTGCTACTGCTTTTTGTGTGGTTCACCTCTCCCTGCGCTTCCTCTGATGAGGTAGATAGTGGCGAAGACGTGTTTCAGCCCAAACAGAGCTTCGAGGTGCAATGGCACTTATAGGACACGGCTAATAACGGCTATGGCTTTTCATGACATCTCCCTGGTACTCTTCAGCATGACCTTGTCAAAGTTAAAAGCTCATAAAATTCCTATTTACTTTTTATGGCATTACGATTGTGCATAACAGTGCTTAAAACAAAAACACGGTATAATTATATTGTCAATCAAGCAGCTAAGAAAGGCATTTTCCACCAGCCTCATACCTAGCAAACTGTAAATAATTTATAAAAGCAGAATTCATGACGAAGTGGCAGTGCTCGGGGCTAGTTAAGCACTTGTCATAGTACTGGGGTTTTAAGAAAGCTGGGTAAAAACACTACTTGTTTGCTTTTATCCTGTGAGTGCAAAAAAAAAGAAAAAGGCATTTGTGTCTGTCTTCTATCCATTCGGCCTCTAATAAAAATATCAAATTGTCAATAGAAATTTGAACAGGTGTACAGTGAGATGAATAATGATGTTTTATTCATATGCATTTCCAGCCCATGTAGCTTCATCCAGCAAACAACAAAAAATATTTTCTTCATTACCTCCAATTAATGTAAATGTCAAATGTGTTGAATATATTATCACACTGATAATTTGTTGCGTTGATTGATTTGTAGAATGTTTTGGATTAAAGTAACAATTTTTCTTACTTGACTCACAATTGCATGTTGTTATTTGTCACCTCTGGATTATGTAAATAACAAATTTGTTTCCATTAGATCTAACACTAATTCTGGTAAACAACATTTTCAAAGTGTCAGTGATTTCTCTGATTTCTCTCTTGTTCATTATCATCAGTTATTTTAGTAATTGTTAACTAGAATAGGTCAGCTTTGAAAAAAATATACATCTTCGGCTAATGACCAAATACTCTCTGCAGCATTTTATAATGAAAAAAATAGTCATAAGATAAAAATTTAATAATTAAATTCTAGATTCTGTATCCTTTTTGTTTTAAAGCCTACTTATAATCTAAACTACAGTTTTTATATCCTATAATATGCTACATACTAATTAATACATGCAACACGAGTTTTTTCCGTAATTGGTTTCATGTAATCTTTTTACTCTTTTCAGTTTTTAACTCTCTTACTAAATATATTTAGAATTGTTAAAAATGTCAATTTTCTCTAGCAAGATTTAATGATATACTTAATAGATTTCTTCTTATGCTTACGGGGAAACTTTTTTTAAATAGCTAGATATCAGTAACTTTTACATTTACAGTTAAAGCTAAGTGAGCTAAGTAGACATTTTCATGATTCAGGAAAAGCATTGTGTTCATGTGTGTGTGTGAGAGAGAGAGAGAGAAAGAGAGAGAGAGAGAGAGAGAGAGAGTGCATGACATAGACACAGAGAGAGAATCAGTGAGAATCTCTTGCCAGTTTCTGATTACTTCAAATCAAGTGTCTTTGTTAAGGGAGAAGTTTTAAAAATGCTCTAGGGTCTCTAAATCCATGTGAATGGGGCACCAAGTCTTGATTTTATCACACTAAGAAATAGATTAGCTTCTTACTGCCTTGGTTTGCTATGCTGTAAAATGGGGGTAATATTATTTAACATGCAATGTTTATGAGAGTACTACATAGTTGTTAGCATCTGGCAGGCCCTATTACTCGCGACACTTCACCAAAAATTTAAATTCATAGATTTATTTTGCTCTCCAGTTTTTTTTTTTTTTTAACATGCCCTTGCCATTACAGCGAGGAGATTCTGTGCTCTGTGTATTCTGGAGAAATGTGATATTTTAAAAATAATGCAGGCATATGTGTGTGTGTGTGTGTATATATATATATATATATATATATATATATATATATATATATATATATTATATATTTTAAAAATAATGCAGGCATATATATATATATGGTTGACATGGGTTGCAAACCCACTACTCATATGAATAGCAAGTATTTTTTAATATCCTAACAATTTCTAAATGAGTTCTTTTTCCATTTTAAACTTAGTTGATTCTTAGGCTTGTTCCTCCTTCTCCCACAGTTCAGGCTATGGTTTCTGAGAGCCTGTAGCGACTTTTGGGCAGAGTGATGCGTGCGTAATGGAAATAGTGTAAGTAGTACTGCAGGGAGGGACTGTACGTTCACAACTCTTTCACTCACCCAGTTCCCTCATCATTGTTCGTGTCAGCTTTCAGTTCATCCTGTAGCATCCTTCGGGTCAGGTTGTTTTCAGCCAGGTTAATGTTCGTCTCCTAACCACACTAGACATCAGAAAGCTGACGCTCCTCCAGCCCAGTCCTCCAGAGTACTCTGCATCCCCTATTGTTTTATTATGCCTAAACTCTCATCCATTTTCCTGGAAGAAAATAATATGCCCCTCTACTTTCATACCCTACACACTTCTCAGGGACTTCCCTCAAGGTTTGGTCCACAGATTCATAGAGAAGGCTCTTGTGTTAATTAACTTTACATCACTAACCAGTACCTAAGTCAATCAGCTCATAACGATGAAAAAGATTAGTTTGTATTTTTAAAGGTTCCAACTTTTGCTTAAGCATGGCTTTTAGGCAGCTGGTGCAGCTGCTAGATGAGAGAAAAAAAAGAACATTGAGCTCAGAAGACAAATTGCAAGCAAAAGACAGGAAAGAGAGTCCTACTTTCCCCTTCCAAGGCTTGCCCCTAGGGATCAGAACACCTCCCCTTGGGCTCTATATCATAAAAGGTCTACCTCTCAGGAGAGCCTTTCAGGGACTGAGCACTTTTTAACCCATGAGCCTTAGGAAGAAAAAAGCATATATCAAATACAATATTGGTACATACAGTTGTAGGAATCTTCTAGTAACTATAAAAGTTTGAGGGAGAAATGAAAGAGTCAACTGTAAAGTCATGGAATTCATTCTTAGGTGTCAGTCACCCTATCATTCCGTCTTCATTCCACCTTAATTCTGCCTAAGAACATGGTGGGAAACTCGCTAAGACGTTAGTAACAAGATGGAGTCTAGAAGCGAGTCCCGTATGAATTGGAAAAGCAGAGCCCAGAGGAGTAGGGAACTGGACAGTGAGGGGTGAAGGAAAGGGTGGAGATTAGAAGCTCAGAAGAATCCTTTAGGAGCAATGTTGAAAGAGCTCACCGAAGAATCAGCAGCTGATCTCGTGCCTGGGAGCTCTGGAGACAAGACATCACCTGCTGCGATATATTCCAAGGTTAGGATGACAACTGCTGTCATTTATTTTCCATAAATGCTGCCCAAATTGAAGAATGGATTCTAAAATTGTAAGAAAGTGTCTAGTCTCCATTAAAAAAATTTAAAAGCATTTCAGTGCTGACTAGCCTTCACATTTAAAGTTGACGTGCGTATTTTAGGACGTATCTGTTGCTTCTTATTTCCTGAAGGACATTTAGGGCCTGTGAGGCTTACGTTTAAGAGAAAACTGAAAAAAAAAAAAAAAAAGGCAAAACCCCACAGTGCAGCTTGGCAGCAAACTCCCGCATCGTGGGCAGGAGTTGATTTGCTAAAATGAATAGTAGCTCTCATGACAGGGCAGCGGCATCACAATTTCTGTTTAAATGCCTTTTGTCATCATTGTGACTGCAGAAGTCTGGTCAGATTTCATGTGTCACTGACTTAGTCAATCAGGAAAGCATTCAGAACCCTTCCGAACAACACTCTCAGGGCAGTATTCCTCTCAGGCATTCTAGAATCAGAGGCCAAAGTCATAACCCCTAGTAAGCGGTGCAGGACAACGGTGTTGGATAATGAGGTTTGTCCCTGGTTCATCCCCTGAGTTAGAGGGTGAGCTAAGAAATTCAACCATGTTAAAAAATGAATATGTAAAACCTTTACACATGCATGTATATGTGCATGTATGGGCACTCCTGCAAATATATACTCTAAATTGTAAGCACCGAATTGAGACTTCTTTATTTTGCCCTTCTTAAAAATAACACCTACATAATATTGATAGTTTGTATTTTTCCCACATTTTGGGCCATCATCTTGTTGCTCTGACTTAGCTCACATTTTGTCCTTAAAATAGCATCTTAAAGATGTTCGGCAATACTTTTTAAATTTTCCTCCACTGCAAACCACCCTCCTGTTGCTCATTAATCCCCCTGGCATTCGTATCCACGCAGGAAAATGGATGGCTCACCATATATCATGGTTGCCTTCTCTGCTCAGAAAATTTTTGTGTACAAAATTTTGCTTAGCATTAAAAAAAGTCTTAAAATAGCCACAAACTCTGGAAAAATAAACAATTTCTTGTCACCTTAAAAGATGAATTTTGTGAGTTTTACATAAAGGTTAAAAACAACTGAAAATAATTTGACATTAAAAATAAAAAATAACGAGTCGTCCACAAAAGAGTGAATAATAAATGATGCCTAGAAATTTCCACGGTTTGGGGAGAAACCAGTGACTGAACTGGAAATTGACTATTATTGTAAAAGTTTTCAGTGATAACTAATGAAATGGAAATATGCAAATTTGAAGCTAGCGTATCAGCGAGCTGCCTACAGTTGAGACTTAGTATTATATGGCATTAGAGCTGAAGTGCAGTTAGAAGACACTTTGTGGCAATAAATATTATGTTCCAAGCTTTAAGCCAGCACTTCAATAGACTCTTGAGACCCACTATAAGATTGGCAGACTCTGGTGGCTCCTCACTGGAGGGCCATTCTGCCAACTCCAGAAATATTTTAGAACAAATCAGGGCTTTCCCTTTATTTCACCTTCTACCTCCAAATTAAAAATAGCCTTCGAGATTTGGGATAAGGCAAAATGGCCTTTAGGAGCTTGTGCTAGGTCACAACTTATTCATTAGGCCTGAATTTCAATATTATCTGAGTGTTTATTATGCATTTTATAGTACTCAAATTTTTCACTGAAGAAAATTAGATTAATGAGGAATATTTCCAACAGGCCGACTAAGATATGATGTTTTTAAAATGATCAGAAGGTGGATCTAATAAGAAATATGATGATAATGGCCAAGCTAGCTCTCTGCAAATTATATTTACTCATGGAGAGATTTGGGAATTATTTTTCCCGACTTGCATACTGTGCTAAGTATTTTAAGAAAAATGATTACATATAAGTCTGATAAGTCAACTGTGTGCTGAATAGGTTCTGTAGTTTTTAATAGCACAGTACTTTGTTTAATAAAGATGATAATGCTTAATTGCATATTGATCTTTGGGATTTTTTGTACTCCTCAATATATGCATCAGGAAAAAGACATTAACTGCTCATTTTGTGTTTACCACTCAAGTAGAACTTGTGATGGAATCCACATATGAAAAGTTACAGGCTCTTTTCTTTTGACTCAGGCTTAGAAAGCAGTAAATCAGTTTATGGGAAAAAACATCAGTATTTCATGTGGAACACAATAGTCAATTGTATGATAGTTCAAATGACAAAATATTTCAGAAAGATAAAGTTTATATTGTTCTATTTAGGACTAAGAAATGTATCGGGAAGATTTTTTGAAGGAAATTAAATCTTCAAAGACATAGGTGGTAACATTTTTTAAAAAGGAGAATGGTGAAGGGTAAAAGACATATAAATCATATTTTGTGGTAAATACCAAAAGAAGTAAAACTTTATTACTGGTTATGGTTTTCAATATGCTTCTCCAAAATCTTTTGCCATTTCTAGAAGGAGACCCATGTAAAATGGTGAAAATCTGCAATGTCCCATTCTTTAATACATGGATGGAAAAATGAAGCAAAGAAAAACAGTCCACTGTTTTTGATGGAGTTGTCTGTATGACTTGTCAGTGATTCGTTACATGAGGGGAAGGCAAGACAGGTGTGATAGCGCACACCTGCAATCACAGCTGCTCTGGAGGCTAAGGCTGAGGGTTTCAAATTTGAGGCCACCCTGAGCAACATGGAAAGAAACTGTCTCAAACCTGGGGTTCCATCTCAGAGGAAGAGTACTTGACTGGTATGTGTGAGACTGAATTTGTCTTCAGAAACACGCACATGCATGTTCATATATACATCATATATATGTGAAAGACACTTTTAGCCATATATATATATATATATATATATATATATATATATATATATATTAGTACTCTAGGTTTGAGGAGCTAGGTGAGGTATGGCATCTTGGACAGGAAGGAATAATGTAATTTAATGCCAGACATGACTTATTATGAGAAATATTTCCAATACTCTTTTGTAGGTGACTATGAGTACTACTGAAAGTTTTCCTGGGCAATATAAGAATGCTAAATACCTTCATCTTGAAAAATATGTTTCTTCTAAAATAGGCTGAACCAGTCAAAATTTATAAAATTTACTCCCTGTTTATTTCATTTTTAACCCTGAGCTCCACATTTCATCCATGGTATACCATTTAATGTATTTCTGGGGTATTTTTTGAGGATTTATAGAAGAGGGATATAATGGCAAGAGTTACATAGTTAAATGTGTTAGTAGAATAGCCCTTACTCCTCTGCAACTCTATAGATATTATCTCATTTGCATTTAGTGAAGATTGAAGCAACAGAGAGGAAGTTGTGGATAGAAAACTTTTTTCCATGTATCTGAATAGTTTAGTTGAGTAAAGGAAGAGAAATGAGTAACATGGTTAGAAGTTTGTTCTCTAGAAACTAAATGTGAGCCACATTAAAAAGAGACGAGGTAGGAACAGAGGAGCTGCTCATACAAAGACAGAAAATCTGGGCAGAGACAACTCTACTGAGTTCCTGTTATGATAACCCATGAGTCCGGAAGGTAGAGTGGACATTCTGGGGCTGATTTCAGCGGGACAGAGAATGCTCTCTGCCACCACAGTGTTTCCACTATGTGTTTGCTGTTGTCTGTCAGTAGAGGAATCACAGCAGACAGATGGGGGAGCTGAGATGCCAGACACATGGGGGACACAGAGTCTACTTGATGCCTAATTGGAACAGATTGTGTGTGTGTATGTGAGAAATAGCCCTTGACGACTGCCCAGAGTACTCCGGTAGGAACAAAAGGAGACAGCTTTTCAAGAGGCTAAAAAATTTGTTCTTAGGTGAGAGCAAAGAACATGTGAGATCTCATCTATTTGTTTTAATAATTAATTATCAAAGGTCTGGCATGGCTCTGATAATATTCTGGGAAACAGAGCAAATGCAGTGATCAGGAAAGACACTTTTAGTGGTAGGAAAAACACAAGCTAGTTAATAAACAGTGAAAAAGTCAGGGTGGTCACTGCTAAAGTAAAGAGCCAAAAAATAAAATAAATAAATAAAGTCTCAGTGCTGGTATTCTGAGCGGAGGGAAATGCTGTTTGAACCGAGACCTAAAACACGAATAGAAGGAAGTTAAGTAAAGCAAGGACGAGGAGAGATCAATGCCAGGGAAAGAGGTGATGTACAGAAACGAGGCTATGGTTGGAGCTCCAGGTAATCAAGAGCAGAATCAAACGCACAGTTGTATCAGGTCTCTGAAGGGAATTATGAGGCTTAAGAAGGAAGATGTGGCCCGATCTTCAAGACTCTGAATAGAGACAATCTTGGAAAGCAAAGGATTTCTCCTTGGTTAGCTTTTTCTTTTGTTTTCCCCTCATTTTTATCAGGGTATTTGGTAATAAAGACGAATGGATTTCATTTCAGTGGATGTGCAACATATAGATTACTTTGATCACTGAGAGATGGAAGATTTGAGGAAACATAGACACCACTGAAACTGACGTCATTCATTGTCCTGGACCTACAAGGGTATCCTAAATTATAGTAATAACAGAAAAAAATGAAGAAAATGAAATACATTTGAAATACATTTGGAAAATCATGAAGAAAGAATAAGGCAATGCATTGACAGTAAGCAACTTAGAAGAATTTGAGAACACAACAAACGCTACTGATGTGGGAGCCAAGTAGGTGTCTCTGGGCTGAGCCACATGGGGGCAGGGGGAGCCTGAGTCAAAGCTGCAGGTGAGACCTGTAGTGCCATCTCCTGGGAGACTCCTGTGCGCTGCCCATGCCTGGCTTTCCCGTGCCTATCTCAGGGCTCCTTATTGGTTTCTGTGTGAGTGCTTTTGTGTCTCTGACCTCAGCACTCAGGGTACAGTCCCTGAACCTCTGTTAATTTTTTCCCCATATTATTGGTATGTACAAGTGCAGAATTTAAGGTTTACAGTGGAGTTGAGCATTTTGTGCACATACTTTCCTTGTCAAAGTGACAAGGGCTTTCCCGCTCTCCTTTTGTCCCTCCTGCTACCCTCCCTTCCCTCCCTTCATCGCCCCCCCAACCCCTTCCCCTCTTTCGTTTTGTCTTTCGTTTAAAGTTCCATGAGATAGTTGTGATCTGGGACTCTCATATCAGAGAGACCATCCGATGTTTCACCTTCTGCTTCTGACTCACTTCACTAAGCATGACTAGACTCACTTCCAAAATATTTCACCTATACTCATGGCTTCAAATACCAACGGATCATTCCTAACATGACATTTCCCTGTAAATCTATGTGCTGAATTTCAACTACCTAGATCCAGTTGATGCACATTTCTGTTGAATGTCTGTTCTGTACTTACCTGAGGTGTATCCGCAACTGCGTGCTTTGCTCGCTTGCATCCTAATCCGTTTCTTATCCTGTTGGTCTTTCCATTCCGTCTCTGTCCTTCCTTGCCTTCCAGTAGCCAAGGCAAACTTAGCATGGAGTTAACAGTGGGAGCAGGCGGTCTCTAGGTTTGCAGTACTCTTATGACAAGGATGTTGGTGGCTGAACCAGTGTGGCAGAATGATTGATAGGCGGTGACCTGTGGTTAGATTATGAATTGAGGGCAGTTTGTAAACTGATTTTCCATTTCAGAACCTTTGCATAGTGTGACAGTTAATCTGGGTTGTCCACCTGATTGGCTTGAGAGACATGTAGGAGATTAGTAAGGCATGCGTCCGGGTGTGCCCAGCTCTGTCACAGAGACACGACCTTTTCACTGTCTGATACTTAGCCTCTTCCTTTCTGGCACTCCTTCTCTGTTCTGTTTCTTGGCTGTCACAGAAAAGGCCACTTTGCTCTGCCTTGTGTAGCTTGGAACCAGCCAAGTATGGACACAAACCTATAGCTACTTCTCCTTTAAGTTGCTGGTTCCAGAAGCTAAAAGCTAGCTAATAGACGTGGTCTTTTGTGAATTAATACTTAACTTGCTGACACTCGTAGAGTCAAATTTATCACCCTGATATGAGTCGGGCCTATCCAAACTTTTCTGACATTTTTTCTTATCCCAACATTTGCACACTTCTTTATGTGTGGGCCCAATGGCCATGTGTTCCATACAATTTCACCTACGTACCTGGAGTGGGACAGTTGTGCCCTGCTGGAAGTTTGTCTTAGTTTACTGAGGTCTCCTTTATGCAGTAGTTCATCCCTAGGTGCCTGCTACATAACAGCACAGCATTGGCACACATGTGTGGAATGATTTAATGCAAAAGCATTTCAGTGAAGGCACTTCCTTTATAAATGACGTAGACACTGTGCTATCCCTGCCAGGAGTTCATTTGCAAAATCTTACTGGATCATTTTGAGGATATATGAGGACATTTTCATAACAAGGAAACTGAGGAGTGGAGCTGAAGGAATAGCACAACAGCTTGCCTAGCAAGTGAGAGGACCTGAGTCTGATTCCTCAGCACCACAAAACGGGTGTGGCAGCACATGCCACAATCCTAGCACTCAGGAGGCTGAGGCAGGAGGATTGCTGTGAGTTCAAGGCCAGCCTACTGGGCTCCAGAGCGCATTCAGGATCAGCCTGGATTACAGACCGAGAAACTGCCTCAAAAAAAAATGAGGAATGGTTTAATGAAAACTTGCAACCATGATAATTGTTATTGTTAAAGAAATCTAAAATAAAAATAGAATTAATAAAATTAAAACAGAGCTTTAAGTAATAGCATTATGTTCTTCTTAGGCATGGTGAGGTTTATATATCGTTAAGAATAAAGTATCAAATCTCTTGATCTTATAGCAAAGTACCAAAAGGAATAAAACAGTTTCAAACCTCCATGAAATGATGCTATTATGTCACATCCATGAGACTCCATTTCTCTCTCTAGCAATTCAGTAGAGTGTCATGACAGAAGCATTGCCCCTGACTTCTGGTTCTGAGATTTGTGACATTCCAAGGACTTTGTTTAATGAAGCAGAGGTTTTACTACTTACAAATGTTAAAGACTTAGATTCAGTCCAGAGAAAATAAATCCAATGATGTGAAAATTTATTGAAAAGCACGTCAGGAAATGTTAAGAACTGGGTGTTGGCTTTCTTTCTATCAGGATTTTCTTTGCTTTACAGGAAAAAAACAAGAGATATGAGATAGGTGAAAACACCAGAATGTATAGAAAACATTTTATTTTCTCATTTTAAATTCATACAATATATATGCTTTCAAGAATAAAAAAAAAACTACTTACAAATTAAGTCTATTGAGCTTACAAAGAAAAATATATCTGAGTGCTGTTTGAGTAGATTCTGTTTTCCATGTAGTGCACAGATAATGAGTCCCAGTTGTTTTCTGTTGCACTCTATTATTTTTCCAGCCATTCATGCCTCATGCAACATCCTGCTTAATCTGCACCTTCGTCCGCTTCTCCCTTCTCTGTACGCTCACGCCAAGTGCATATCCTCCAACATCAGCGTTTTGATTATAAACACAATGAAACTTCTTCCCAAGCTTTTTACCATACACAGATTCACATTTTGTAATATTTCCTTTTGGGTTTCTTTTTTTTTTTTTCTTTTTTCAAATCCATAAGCGGCGTAACATTCCCTTTTGCCGTCATATGAACTTGGCATTTTTAACTAGCTGGGGATTAGCTTTCGGTTTGTTCATGAAGCATGAAAGTTTTGCTGAAGGAAACAGCTCCTCTCACCTACCCTAGCAAAGAGAAATACATCTTTAATCATGGTCTTTTTACTAATGTTTTTTTTTTTCTTTTTTAAATTTCTACCTAAAATCTCTTCCCTGTGGCTCATGCTGGTGGCCTGGCTTCTGTGACGGTGGATAGAAAAGTGTTTCCATTCTACAAAATTTTAATAAAATTTCAGGTCATAATTAAACTTTACCACATTTGGTTAATTGGTAACTTGTTGGCTTTTTTAGATTGGTATTTTTATAGTCAGGTATAGTGGTGCATACTTGTAACCCCAATAGTCTTGTAGGATAAAGGAGAAGAATAACAATTTGGGGCCCAGAGTGGGCAATGTAGCAAAGCCCTTTCTCTAAACAAAAATATGAAAAAGAACCAGGAGGTAACTCAGTGAAAAGACCTTGTATTCAAGCTTCGGTGGGGAAAAAATACTTTATACACTGCAAAGTCATCAGAGCTATTCATTGTAAAGGTAATATATAACCCAAATATGTATTTCACATTCCTTCCTATTAGCAGAAAATTGTGAAGATTGTAATGCCTCTTATCTAAAATATTTCGAATGAAGCCCAAACAGAAGCATTTTTGTTATATGACAAAATAGGGTAAATATGTAGATTGGGAAATAGATAAAAAATATCTGGTATATTAAAAAAGAGCAATGTACTGATATATAGCATAGAATGGATAAAGCTTAAAATATGAAACTATATTAAAGCATCTAGATACCAAAACAAACCCCAAATTATATATGTGAGTTTGTAGGAATTGAGCAGAAGGGAAGTAACTAGACACTATAATGGTGAAGCTTAATTG